>SNQJ01S0156532.1:0-15913 GCA_010110895.2 Picea sitchensis | reverse complement strand
TTTTTATTACATAGTGGTATGAAAACAATGACTACATGCCAAAATTATTTAGCAATGTACAAGACTATGTACCAAACAACAACATATTTCTAAGATAGATGGTGACCAAATTCAAACATATTTTGGGAAATAATAAACTATATGTGCAATATGAAATGAGAGTCAAGTTCCTTATAAAAATCTACATTTGAAATATACAACCATAAAAAAGTCACAAGTAAAGATATATTTCTACACTTGTTGTCAACAAGATGGTAGAATATGAAAGAAATGGAAAATATGAGTGATATGGGTTTTGTGACATATAATGAAGAGTCTAGGGTAAACTGAGACAAATATGTTTAGACCCCAATAGAACTTTGTTAACAATCATATGGTGAGATGTTATTGTTAGGTAGATTTCATAGTGAGCACTTTGTTAACAATCATATGGTGAGATATTATTGTTAGGTAGATTTCATAGTGAGCAGTAAACACATATGCATAAATTTCCAAATAAAATGCATTCAAAAGAAGTTAAGGAAATTGTGTTACAAAGCTAAGAAAAAGCCATTCATTCACTAAGGGTATGGAAAACAACCTAAGGGGGTGTTCATACAGGGGACACACACTATGTGCATGTGTAAATTGAATACATTCTTTAGAAGTTGGCCAAGGTTTCAAAAAACATCATAATGAGGTCACTTGTTATATATATTGTGTGTGTAGGTCAATAATAGGGTTAAGTATGCACAATATTGTCAAGTGGATGAATGAGATGAGGGAAAACAAAGGCAAGACATAGGATAAACCCCACATTGAAATCAAGACTGAAACCCTATGGATTGTAGGGTATTCTTTAACTAAGGAAAACTAGAAACAACAAAAGAGAAATAATTTTTTTTAACAATGAACATAGAGCTTACTTAGAGATGGAACCAATATTTTGATTGCCAATATGTTCCCATATTTAGTACTAACACTCTTGAGCTCCAAACCATGTCGATCGCTTTGAACCCAAAGCCCATAGTTGCATTAACCAATATCTTATGTAATGCAAATGTGGTTACAACCACAAATTTCCACAACCACCATGACTAAGATACTAAGTGGAGAAGGGTTTAAGCCTCATAGATCTATGGCCAACTGAATGAACAATAAAAAGATTGGAACCCAATGTTAGACAATTACACAGATTAAAACAAGTCAAATTGTGATCAAGTACTATGCATTGAATAGGTAGGACAAGGCACAATCCTCTTATGTGAGATGAGCATAGAACAACTAAACTCCAAATATATAATCCTAATGCAATACATCCTTGTAGGAGCAATGATTTTATTTTCATCTCGAAGAATGAACCCTTCAATAGGTTACAAACCAGAGCATGAACCATTCAATTCTCAACCCCTTAAATTTCACCCAATGAAAAAATTTCACCCTCATAATTTCCCTAGTTCATTTAAATCAAATCTTTTTTATGATAAGAAAAAACAATTTTGAAAAATAAAATATTTTTAGTTTGAATTTAGCCTAGAGGGTTAGCTCAAGTGATAATGAGCTAGATGTGAGACCTCTTATCTTATATTGGACTCTCTTGATCCCCTAGAGATTAAGCTCTATAATTAAAGAGTTTTCCATCCATGAATCACAGGGAAGTACTTAAAAAGTATTCCTAAAACGACCCATCCTCCATCTAATTAATAAAGCACTATCAAATGAAATTAATAAAGTAATCTCGAATTAACATTTAACATATGGATTAAAACTAATTTCACATATGGATTGAAACTGATAAATTCAAAATACATTTAACATATGGATTGAAACTGATTGAAACTAATTTAACATATGGATTGAAACTGATAAATGCAAAATAGTATATCAACCTGTATTTCTCAATGTGGCTAGTGAATCCCATAACAATGCGGCACGTTCATCTATATAAATAAGACATAAAGCTATTTTCTATGTGGCTACTGATTTCTCAGTGTGGCTATTGATTTTCATATGGTGGAAATCTATAGAGATAAGACATAAAGCTATTTTCTATTTCGGATGGAAATTCTATTAAAGAGACAATGTCCTACTACTTTGACACTCCATACAAACAATTCAACAGTATTCGAAGAAATGTTGTAATTATATGGTCCCACTTTTTCATATAATGGAAATCTATAGAGATAAGACATAAATATAGTTTATTTTCTATCTATGAAAGCATATTAAAGAGACAAAGCATTAAAAGCCAAAAATTTCAATTCATATGGTCCTCACCATCTCGTCATCCATCCATCTTCCAGTTCCGCGTTGTTTTATTATTCGTTGATTTTCGTCCATTCAAACATAATCGTCGTCTCTTTAAATAAATAAATAAATAATCGTAGTCTCTTCCCCACTGCCGCCTCGCCGTCGACTATTTCAGTCTTTTCCCATTCCGTCCGTGTTGACGTCATTCTTTGCAACCCAATTATTCAGTCTTTTCCACGCTTATTCTTGCCTATTATTCAGTCTTTTCCACGTTTTTTAAATTATGTTTATGTTAACTTTCTTAATATATATTTTTATAATTTTTTCGAATCGGATGATCCATCCATCTTCCACTTGCGCGTTGATTTTGTTATTCATTGATTTTTTTTTTCCGATTCTAACTTTTGCTGACAAATCTTGTCTTGTGGCATGAGAAAATGAGTTCCTAACTGCCATTATGATTCTTACGCACTCCTCCTCCATCTTTGACTTTATCGTCTTTTCTACGGGCCCTTCGCGTTCTATGTATGCATGCTCTCAAGTAAAGTAAGTATGCAGAAAGTTTATCTCCTTCATATTTGATTGCAAGTCTTTGTCATAATTCAATTAATATGTTAAGTTTTTATCAAAGTAGAATGCAACCATGTCAATTGGGTGCAGTTTGGATGGTTGCGAGGAATGATTGTTATCCTCTTCACCTTGGTTCAATTCCCTTAGTGACATGAATAAAGCTCATAATGAATATGTTGTAATGGCTTCAAGCCTTGGAAAATTGTCTATCTTAATGGAAGGGTTCAATACTTGGTCAATTGCGTGTGGAGATGAAGCTAAGCCAAGGACCTCAATAGCCTCAATTCAAGATTGGGAGAGGAGAAAACAATGCAAAGGTTCTCTTAAGAATGTTTGTAAAAGATAACATTATTCTCCACATAAGGGAGTGCAAAATGTCCCAAGAAACATGGAAGGTACATAAAAGTTAGTATGAGACAACCAATAAAAATTTAATATTGTTTAAAAAAAGTAAGTGGTATGTCATAAATATCACCAGTGTTGCAACAAGAAAGAAAGCACCTTCATTTGACAATTTGACAAGTATCATATTGCAAGAAACAAGAAAGAAAGCACCTTCATTTGACAATTTGACAAGTATCATATTGCAAGAGTAGCAACAAAGGAATAATCTTAACAACATGTTTTAGAGTTCAGATTTGGTGTTGATGGCCAAAGCCCAAAATCCATACAAAGGAAACCCATGGGAAAAGAATGTTGGGGGAAAGTCTAATGTAAAATTACATCAAGGAAGGGCATCACCAAGCATAGATACAAGTGTGAGGAAGAATGACTCATTTTACTATTGTGGTAAGCTAAGACATTATGCTAAGGATTGTAGGAAAAAGAAGTTTAAACAATCCAAATAGAGAAGACATGCAAGCAATTTTGTTGATAGAAAGAAACACTAAGTGATGATTTCAATAATCTCAAGTTATTTATTTCAAATGTAGTTTTATCATTAGAAATAGAGGATTATAATGCATGGTTCACAAATTCATGTGCTTATATTCATATCAGATATCATAGAGATTGGTTTGAAACTTATCATGAGAAAACTATTGTTGCTAAAATCTATCTAGGTGATAATAGATGTCATGAAATAAAAGGTTATGGTAATGTATGAGTAACTTTTCCAAGTAGTCATGTGAAATAAATCAATAATGTAATGTATGTACTAGGGATTAAGAACATATTAATCTTAGTTTCAACAATTACGGATCAAGGCTTAAAAGTTGAAATTGTGAAGTCAAGTTGTCTTGTGAAGGACCTACAGGATCACTACAAAGTTATAGTATAAGGAATCAGAGGGGAATTCCTTTACAAACTTAATGTTATTGTTAAGGATCAAGAACTATGGCACTTAAGGTATGGTCGTCTAAATTTTAAAGACCAAGTTTTACTTCAAAAGAAATAGATGGTGGAGGGTCTTCCAATTTTTAAGAATGAATAAACTGAATGTGATGGTTGTGCACTGGGAAAACAACATAGGAATGTGATTCCTATAAGTATAGATAAAAGGAAAAGGGTGATTATTGAATTAATCAATATGTGTGGGTCAATGCAAACTATATCACTTGGGGGAGCTTCTTAGTTTCTTATTGTCATTGATGATAGAACACGATTTACATGGGTTTATTTCATAAGAAAGAAAAGTGAAGTGTTTGAATACTTCAAAGAGTTTTAAAACATGGTTGAAAAAAGATAGGAAAACACATCAATATCCTTAGATCATGTCAAGGAGGAGAATACACATCAATATATTTCATAAAATATTGCAGCAACAATGGGATTTAGAAACAATGTATAGTTTCACATACTCCTTAGCAGAATAGAGTGGTTGAGAGGAAAAACAGAACCTTGGTTGAATTTGCTCGAAGCATGATTAAAGGTAAGAGTCTTCCTAAATTTTTTTTAGGATAAAGAGCTAAGTTCTTCTATGTGTCTAAAAAATAGAAGTCCAACCAAAATTTTAGAGCATAAAACTACTTATGAAGCATCCTATTGTTATAAACCAATTGTTAATCATTTGAGAATTTTTGGGAGTAAATAATTTTCCCACATTCCAAAGGAACATAGAAGGAAACTTGATGCAAAGTTGATCAAATGTGTCTTCATTGGTTATTGTGTTGACCATAAATCTTACAAAATGTATGATCCCATTACTCATAAAGGTTTTGCAATTAGAGATGTTATATTTCATGAGTATGCAGACGATGTTCAAAAAGAAGATGATAAAGATGTATGAAAACTTTCTAAAGAAGGAATTCAAAGTGAAAAAGCATAAGAAATTGAAGATCAACAAGATGATGTTGAAGATCAAGATAGCATTGAAGCTGCAAGCAATCAATGTACACCAAGTAAGAGTGGAGAAACTACGCATAGAAGTGCAACACTGTTACACATCAAAATTACTCATTACGACAATGACCGAGTGTCGTCGTTATCAATACTACAGGTGTCGCATTTTGGTCACAAGTGTCAGAAAAAGCATGCTGCCATACTTTCTATGTCGTTCCTATAAATACATCGGAAGGACACTTGAAACACCTCAAACAACTGATTTGGAAGAAGAGGAATGAGTTAACAAAATTTATAAACCTTTTGCCACTAGAAAATCCACTCAAAAGACATTTTTGGAGAGGAGCGCTCCCCTATACACTGACAGCGAGCGCTAGTGCTCTGTGCACCCTTTTAGGGGAGCATTATAGTGCTCTGGTGCCCCTTTTGGGGGAGCGTTGCCTTTTCTGAGCAAATTTTGCGTTTGTTGACGCAAATCAGGGAAGAATCCCTCAATTCCTGAAAGTGGTTGGATTTGAATAGCTGGTCAAGGCATGATCTTAGGGAAGATCCTCAATCGAAGGAGAAGAATCCTCAACTTATCCCAAATATCTCTCAAGTGGTTGGGCCTCTCCAAGGCTATATAAGGGAGCCTTCTTATGGTGAAAGGGGATGGAAAGTATTGTGAAGCATCTAACTTATGATCTCATGAGGGAAATGTCATTTGGAACATCAACATTTTGTGTGTGGACTGTTTAAAAAAGGGTTTGGACAAGGAGAGCTTGATGAAGTTGTTGCACTCACATCTATGGTTGTAAGTATTCTTCATTGTTGTTCTCATAAATATAACATGCTTGGCCTGTTTCTTTCAAGTCTGTGTTTGATCTCACATGAACTTGTCTCTAGTAGATATATCTATTTTGAGCTAATTCCAGCAGAGTAGGAAGCTGGTTGTATCTTTGTTTGTCTACAGGGCTTATCGAGGAGTTTAAGATTGAAAGGGACAAATGTCGTTAAAAAGGTACTTCTTTTCTCCTTCCTTCTCACACATTAGCTTATCTAGATCTAAAAAGGATGTCAGTGTCCACGTTAAGCACTTTTATGTCTTGGTCTTAGGAGTCTAGGGACCTCGAGAGAATCCACTTGTCCACAGGGGGATTTCTCTTCAACAGAAATTGGTGACTCCACTGGGGAGTATCGAAGCTTTCAGTTTTGGTTTTCATCGCAGACCTTGTCTTACCCTTTGTTTTTTTCTTTAGACTCTTTCATCCCATATGTCTGATTGAATATGATGATTGGATCCTTATTCCATCACATCCATTGCGATTGACAAAGTTTGACTAAGTTTTGGCCTTTTGGGACTTTTTTCTAGGTTTTAAGACACCAACGCTCCCCTGCCTATGTTATCAGAGTGCTGGCGCTCCCTGTTGTCTTTGCACAGAGCGTTATAACACTCTAGTGCCCATTACACCAGAACACTACCTTTTTCTTTGCAAAAAACCTTCTAGGGTTGTATTTTCTGAAATCCAATCTCTGCTTTTACCCTTGCTTAGCTCCTTTGTATTTCAGTACATCTTCCTATTGACCTTTGACACTCTGCTTTCTGATAAATAAGCACTTTGTTGTTCAAATTTTTTGACCTTCTTCCTTATTTTGAGTTTTTCTTCTGTTGAGAACTTGGAATTAATCCACTGCTTTCTTCTCATTTATCTGAATGAGTGAAAACTCTGGTGAAGAACATCATAAATTTGTGAATCATCTCATTTGGTTCTTTGAGGTCATTTTTCTTAGCATATTTCTTTTGTGTGGGATTTTTTGACTTTCTTTGTTATCTTTTGTTTTCTTTTTGCTTCTTGTTAATCATAGCAAGAGGGTGTGTTTTTTGTGCGAAATCTACTTTTGCTTGTCTTAATTTCCTTGATCTACAAGGTTAATTAGTAGTAGAAGTTTTGCATTGAATTAACCATCATTCGCATACAAACAACAAAGATACATCTTAGTCATTGGTTTGCATATTCGAAAGGCTTTCTGAAAAGTTTTAGCATCGCATTAGAGTCTATTGAAGAACAACTGTAAGAGGATGTTGCATAATACTGTTTGATAGTAAAAAGAGAAATCCCCTCCTTCCCTTAAATAGCTATTCATCGAACGGAAAGATTATTCATCATTTCTTATGCATTTTTGGGACTTGGGTCTTAACATCATCCGTTTCACTCTCATACATCCCTGACTTAAAGAACAACTATAAAATGAACGCTAATTAAAATCAATCTAGAACATTTCGGTTTTTAGAATCTTCCACCAACATTAGACTAGGGTTAGTGCTTTGGATAAGGCAGTGAGTACCACTCTCCAAAGTATTCAAAACAAGCAATAGCATCTTGAGATAGGGAGAGAAAATCCAGTCGTCGTATAGGATTTCTGGGATCCCCCTCTCACATAGGGGTTACGCATGAGGTCGCATTCGGGAGAGCTATGGAGATTATCCCTCCGTGGTTTGACTGATTGTAGTAGTTGGATCGTATATTGGGGTTCGCTTGAAGGTATACCCATGATTATGTGTGGGAGCCTCTCGAGTTGATTTCGAACTTTTTATCCTGCCCATACATTCGGACTCGACTGTCGACTGTACCCGCCCAGGGGCTGACTGAGAATTGGTTTCTTTAGTTGCCATAATATTTAGGTACTTACACGAGGTGACGGTGAAGGGAAGTCTTTACTGTACCTATAACAGACAGTGGTCAAACTCACTCGGGCTCCTTGGAGGGTAAATCCACAATTACTGTGTGGAAGCTTTCACCAAGGCATAAGTCCGTTAAGCAGGTCGCGATCGTAATTGTTCGACCATTTCCTAGCCCCTTCTCAACTTGATCATGCAACGTTGGATTTCATCACCAACTAGTATCGTCATCGAGAGAAGATTTTGTTTTCTTGGTATTGATTCCTAGATTTTTAGTGAATGTTGTTTCTTTTCATTAGTTGGCCCTAAGTTTTTAGCGTGTGTTGTTATTCTCCAAAATTGAGCCAGTAGATGATAAAGGTCTTCACCACTCACGTAGGATGCAAGGATTTCCTCTAGAAGGCTACCAACCCTTATGTCCTAATTCTCCGGAAGACAAATACCGTGGAGAGGTAAAAAATCAATCTGACATTGAGAGTGTGGTTGCTCCTCTGTTAGACAATCCAGAAAGTGCTTTGGTTACGACCGAGAATCCCACCCTTCACACTACACCTGTGTTGGAAACCCCTCTCGAACCACTGTTGCTTTGTTTGGACTCCTTTGGTAACGTCATAGATGAAGAGGTACCATGATTACCCGAGAGAGGTGTTATCGAAACATATATGGGATCTATAGAGCCAATCCTCGATGATGACTATATGACTCCCATTCATCCTGCCACTACAGTAAACAAAAATCCCACACCTGCTCGTTCTATATGGAGGACTTCATCAGGACGTGATATCTATGAGAATTTCGAGTCTATTCGACAATCCTTTAATCCTCACGACCCTCCTACTGATGAAACAGGACCATCCGGTCAAACTATCAATCATCCCATCGGTCATGTTATTAAATCTACTGTTATGTCATCACAAGTCCACCCTAACACTAGACTCGTCACTCCTACTCACACCCAAGGCACTTCGATACCTACTCCCATTTTTACAAACTTTAAACCTACAGCTCCGCATGTCCCACCCAATTTTGATGGGACATCTTGGTGCTAGAGAACACAGACCCCTGCCAACTAAACACAACCAACTGGAGGGAAACCAATATCTAGTAGACCTGTCCCTCCTAGAGGACCACCATCCCATGGCAAGCCTACACCTCTCGAGGGACAACCCCCTTTTCAGGTTTCTCTTGGGATGCAACCTCTTTTTGCCAGTCACATCCCGGTCATTAATCCTCCGCTGGAAGGGCGACAACTTACATTTGCCAGAAACCCTTCAAAACCCTGGGGTGTACCTTCAGGCGGCACATTTACCGAACCCCACGCTAGGGGGCACTCATATCATAAACCACAAGGAGGAGTATCAAATTCTGTTCCTTCCAGACTATCCTTTGGACAACCTTATCCGGGCATCCCAAACACCACCTGGAGTCCTCAAGGACCACAACCTTATCCTCCCCAAGGGTCAAATGTTTATCCTCCCCACGGGCCTAATGTGTATCCGCCTCCTGGGTCGACTTATTACCCTCCCCAAGGGAAAAATGTTTATCCTCCCCCTGGGCAAGTAAATTATCCAGCTTATCATGCTCAGAACCCACCGGGTTATTCTCCTTATGCAAATTTTCCTCAACCTCCATCGAACCCCGGTTATACTGGTCAACAACAAACATATCTAGGAGGACCTATTGGAAACAATTATCCATCTAACCTAGTCTAAGGTCCTACTGGTGCCCCTATGCCACACCAGTATCACCCTCAAGTTAACCATCAACTACCATTCCTCGTAACTCTGGATCTCCTAGACTTATCTCGGTTAACCAATGATCCTATACTGCATTTTCCTTGCTGGCCAGTGATCCTGGCTAAATTGCTTTCTGATATCCCTAAATTTGACGGCAAATTTGGAGAAGATCCAAACAACCATGTCATGACCTTCCATTTATGGTGTTCATCCAACTCCTTAATGGATGATTCTGTATGTTTGCGTCTCTTCCAGAGAACACATATGGGCTCGGCAGCCAAGTGGTATATCGAACTACCACGTGGTTCTTTTCAAGATTGCAACTCCCTTGCCATGTGTTTTTTCACGCACTTCCAACTAGCCATTCGTTACGAGATGGGTACCAAACTTTTGACCTCCCTTCGTCAAATGAACTCTGTGCACATCTCCAATCATATTCATGAATGGAGACGATGACGAAGGTTGATCAAAGAAACCATTCCTGACCAATTATTGGCAGAATGGTTCACCAAATCATTGTTGCCCCTGATTGCTCGTGATGTTTCCATGGGTGGCGTAGTTACCGAGGAAGAGGCCATTTCTCATGTCCAGTACCTAGATTTGGTTTATTCACAATCTGGAACTTTGTACGAGTTGATACCCAATGATACCCATGCCACTACTCATCCATCCAAACCGTCATCTACTTCACACGTGGATGGAGTCATTGGCTCCATCAAAACCCAATTTACGTCCTTGTCAACTAGAACAACCCAGCAGTCTGCTTCAACATCTTCTCCTTGTTCGACCACACCCTCTTCTACCTCTCCTCAAACTCAGATCTCTAAGGTGAATGCAGTCCAATCTGCCCCTTCATAACAATCCAGAGATAAGAAGAAGATGAGAAATAAACTGAAGAAAAACAATAACAATGAACAACCAAAAAATCAAACTCAAATCCCTATTGCCGAAAAGAAATCATAGTGGAAACTAAAATTCCCATGTCTCATTTGTGGTGACGATCACTACACCCAAGATTGTCCACATCATGATGAAGTGGCCAAACGTTTTAAAGGAAATTCACAACCTGTCATGCTTACTCAGCCTTTTCCACAACAACAATCCATGGTTGCTCAAACCCCCACTTCTGGGGGCAGTTCCAACCAATCCCATGATGAGGCCTCGACAAGTGCCCATATTTACATGTTTAACGGGATTGATTTGATCACTCACATTATGACATACGACACACGAGTTAAACTTGATAAGCCGAAGGCCACTAACGGTTCTTTACCAGACCCATCACCATCCTCCGTTAGTCCTCCATCTACTAGTCCTCCGTCCGGATCACTCTAGATCAATAAGCCTTCATTTGAATCCATCTTATGCCCTCCTAAGAGCACTATTTGGAAATTTACCTTCAATCCTAGTTCACGGGCTGCCCAAAACTACAACATTGTTGAAGATTTGGTTGAAGCACTGTGTGCTATGTCTTCTTTGGAAGTTCTACAACACTGTCCCAGTCAACGTAGAACACTCTTGGCTGCCATTGGCACTTTTGATCCTAAGTCATCTAATAATATCATATTTAATCTAGATGATTATAAGTCTCAATTCTCTCACTAACTAGCTTTTCAAATCGATGTTGTTGTTCACAATCAACAAATCCACTGAACTATCTTGGATGAGGGAGCCTCTACTTGTGTCATGTCTTTGTCTTGTTGGAAAGGCTTGAAATCACCTTCCCTTAACAAATCTCCTATGATGTCATGCACTTTCGATGGGTGAGGTTTTCATCCTCATGGACTTTTACAGTCCTTAGCCATTCAGTTGGGCGGAAAAACCGTTATCGTTGATGTCGAGGTGGTCGATTCCCCCCTCGATTACAACCTGTTACTTGGAAGAAGTTGGTTCTACGCTATGACTGTCGTTGCCTCATCGGTGTTTCGATGTGTACAATTCCCTCATCAAGGAAAAATTGTCACTATCGACCAACTAGATTTTTGTACACCCGATGCTCGTGCTCCTGCTACCAACAACATTCCTTTTATGGGAGACCAGAAAATTACGTATGAAAGCATTGGTGTTGGCTTGTTGAAATAATCTAGCCTCATGGGTACCTTCCCTACACCACTTCCACCCACCACACATCATATTGCCACCGTCAATATGATTTCGACTACAACTTACCAATCTTTGGAATCATCTGACCCTTGGATTGTACCTAGTCCTATAGAATTCGATGTACTAGGTGACACCATGTCACTTAGCCCAGACGAGGCTGCATATGTTGCTATTCAATCTACCTCTCCCTCCCCAGACAACCCACATATATTGGCGCCCGATACCTACTTGATGTCGTCATGGTTAAATTATGTATCATCTGCAATCGATTACATTTCCCAAATTTTTCCTTCCGACGAATCTATAATGGAAATGCTTAGCATTAATGACGTACCTTGGGATGATAGCCATCACCGATCCTCTTTTCTTTCGCCTCTATAAGAAATTCAAGAAGACATACACTTGGTCTTCCCTCCTGACGTTACCAATTTTCCGCAATCTCCCATCCTCACACAAGATACTCTTTCTGAGGGGAATCTAGGTAACATTTCTACTATAATTGGTATTGATATTTCGATCAAATAAGGAATTATGGAAAATGTTAACCTCGTTCCTAATTGCACGCCTGAGGAGGTGGTCTCTTACACCACCTTGTTTAAATAATTCCGCAATGTCTTCTCTTGGAGCTACAAGGAAATGCCAGGGATCGACCCCTCGATCGTTGTGCATGAAATCAAGACGTACCCAAGTACGAATCTTGTTCAACAGAAACTTTGCCCGGTTCATCCCAAGAAAAACATGGCTATAAAGGCAGAAGTTGAGAAACTTTTGAAATCTAGCTTTATCTATCATGTCCCCCTAACGAAATGGGTTTCCAACCTTGTTTCGGTTGCCAAAAAACAAGGGACCATTTGTGTCTGCGTTGACTATCGAGATCTCAATAAGGCTTGTCCAAAGGAAAACTATCCTATGCCCTTCATCAACTAGATCATTGATAATTGTGTTGGTAGCGTAATTTTCTCTTTCATGGATGGTTTCTCAGGGTATAACCAGATTGAAATTTTACCTGTTGATCAACATAAAACAACCTTTATCTGCCCATGGGGAAATTTCACCTATCGGAAGCTACCATTTGGTCTAAAATATGTTAGTGCTACTTTCCAGCGAGCCATGTCATACTCTTTCCATGATATCAAGCATATTGCAGAACCTTACCTCAACAACTTACCTACCCACTCATCCAATCGATCAGATCATATTGATCACCTACGGGCCATTTTTCTTCGATGTCGGTTTTACCATATCCATTTGAACCCACATAAGTGCATTTTTGCTATCAAATCTGGTCGACTCCTCAATTTCCTTGTCTCTAAGGACGAGATTTGGGTGGATCCCTCAAATATTAAGGCTATTCTGGCTTTACCCTTGCCTACTAATTTCACCCAACTCTAAAGTTTGCAAGGGAAAGAAAACTTCCTTCGCCATTTCATTTGTAACTACGTTGAGATAACTAAAGGATTCATGTGATTGTTGCATAAAAATGCCCCTTTCATTTGGGATGAAACTACTCAACGATCGTTTGATGCTCTCAAGAATGCCTTGACCCATGAACCTTTGTTGCATCCTCTGGATTATACAAAGGACTACATCCTTTACTTAGCTGCCTCTACTTCTACTATTGCGATGGTGTTAGTTCAGGAGGACACCAACAGTGAAGAACATGTGATCTATTACATGAGAAAGAGTCTATCTGGACCCAAAATCCAATATTCACATGTAGAGAATCTGGCTCTGGCATCCGTCATCGTTGTCCAGAGATTTCACCACTACATCCTGCTACGTACCACCATTGTTATTGCAGACTCAAACCCCATGTATCATATCTTGACATGTCAAGTTCTTGGGGGAAAATGCTCCAAATGAATTTTCATCCTTCAGGAATTCAATCTTGAATTTGCGAATTCCAAAGCCAAAAAGTCCCTGGTGTTTGCAGAGCTTATCTGTGATCTTCTCCACGCCGATGAAGATATTGAGCCCAGAGATTCTCTCCCTGATGAAACTATGTTCCTCATTAGCACATCTGATCCTTGGTATGGAGATATCCTCCTTTATCTCCAAACCCAACGTTTTCAGCCTGATATTTCTCGTGAAGAGCATCGACGTATCCATCACCATTCCCGTCGTTACCTTATCGTCGACGACACCTTGTATCTTCGTGGTATTGATACTATCCTTCGACGATGTTTGAATGATGAAGAGGCTGAACACGTTTTGAATGACTGTCACCTTGCAACCTATGGTGATCATCTTTCTAGGATGGCCACAGCCCAAAAAATTTTACTTCCTGGCTACTTTTGGCCCTCAATCTTCAAAGATTGCATTGAGGCAGTCAAAAAATGCCCACCCTGCCAATTTTTTAACAAAAATGCACAAACCCACCCTGCTCCGCTGCACCCCGTTATCACCATTGGCCCCTTTGAAAAATAGAGTATCGATTTCATGCAGTGTAAGCCTACCTCAATCCGGGGGCACGGTTATATAATTTTTTTCGTCGATTACTTTACAAAATGGACTAAGGCTATGCCTACCTTTCTGAATGATGGTCTTACCACATCTATTTTAATTTTTAACCACATCATCACTCATTTTGGTGTACCACGCGCCATTGTTACTAATCACGGTTTAGACTTTAAGAACCAGATGATGAGTGAGTTGCATGCCAAGTTGGGTTTTTGCCATGAAAACTCATCCCCATACTACCCTCAGGCCAACGGACAAGTTGAAGCCATCAACAAGGTCCTTAAAACCATGATTCAACATATGGTGGGGGAAAACAAGACATCCTAGCATCTACAACTTTTATCCGCCCTCTGGGCTTACTGTACTTCCATAAAAACCGCAATTGGGTTCACTCCTTTCCAGTTAGTGTATGACATCGAAGCTGTTTTACCAACCGAGTGCGAGATTCCATCTCTGAAACTTAAAGTAGAACTCCTACCCCACACTTCTACCGAAGAAGAATGTTTCTTACATCTGACCAGGCTAGATGAAACACGTTGTGATGCTGCTCTCATTAATGAGGCACATAAAAAACGGATAAAAAATCAATACGAAAAATCCATTCATCCTCAGACTTTTGCAGAAGGAGAGCAAGTCCTCATCTATGACTAGGCTCATGATAAGTTAGGGACAGGTAAGTTAGAACCTCTATGGCATGGCCCTTACATAGTAAAACATGTTTTTCATAGAGGCGCCTACGAGTTAGTCAATTATGATGGAATCTCCCTGGGTGAGTGTTATGGGGAAAATCTCCCTACAGACTAGCAAATAGAGTTCAGACTTTGCATGCAGATATGACCGAAGAGAAATTACTTTCTACCTTAATCCCTAGATTTAAATCCCCTTTTCTTAGTAAATGCATGGAAAATTCAACCTACCTCGTTCCCGACGTTTGATGTCGATCCTCCGCTGTACTTGATCACTTGTTCGCAATACTCCTTCCAAAGTTGACCTGCATCCAAGACAAGCAACAACTATGCATGCATCCTACTTATATACTAACGGATTAGAAATCCAAACATATACTAATCAAACTAAATTTTTTTTATGAATTGGGACGGAAAAAACATTTTCTTTATTACTTTGAATGAGTCAACTTACAAAAGTTGAGACTGGCCACCGCTCCTCGAACCTAATCCTGGGCTCCTCTTCTTTTGTCCTCCAACTACTTTGCTTTGAATCTCCTTTGGCACAAGTAAAGGCTAAAGGGTTGGGACAATGGGAATACGTAAATGGGCAAATTTTCTTTGCTATATTTTTTCTCTTCCAAATGGGATCCCTACCCATTCTTTTATAGGCTAGAAGGAGCTAGTTATTTGGACGAACCCTCGGCCATGCATGGCCGGGAGTTTCAGTTAACTCACCCATAACGTTTTTTCTCCGTCTCCAACTTTCCTTTTTTCGTGCTTTTGTCATTCCACGCAGGTTGTTTTGGGTCAGCCAGTGTGTACACGTGTGCAGTAATGGATTAGGGCACATGGGCCTTTATAAAAGAAGATTTTCAAAGAGTTGTTCAACAGTACTTTGGCAAAGAAGGGATATGAGTTGGCTTAATGTCAGGCAAGCATGTGTGGTCCAATTTAGGGTTATAACAGATGCCCCCTAATGTGTGAGGTTAGAAGAGAATCTGATGGCCAAAATACGTTACCAATCTTTACTGATGTGCCAAACGATTGAGCCCGGGGATCAGGAATCGGGAGGCACTGTCTGCAAAATAACACATGTCTCACCGAGGCGGGCATACCCATGCTCGATATAAAATAGAATCATGGCTACCAATCAAATACACTGTAGATCCATGTCAAATAACTATAAAGAGTAGCCGTGAACAATACAC
>SNQJ01S0156531.1:0-22222 GCA_010110895.2 Picea sitchensis | reverse complement strand
AGACGCAAACGATGATAACAAAGGGCAAGCACGCATGAATCCCACGTGCCCCGCCCTCATTCTCCTTACCCAAACCCTATACTCCCAACCCTAGCCTGGCAATGCCGTCTTTCCTCTCCTCATTCTACTCTGCATAACTCTCCTGGCGGCAGAGAACCCAAGCGCAGATGAGCCTCCTCTATTATGAATCGACATTTGGTATGGCCTTTAGTGCTCTGAGATATTGAGCGGTCTCTGCTAATGCCTTGCTGTGCTGCGTTGGCTTTGTACTGGTGCTGGCGCTTTGTGTAAAATAACATGTATTTCTACTCAGTTCATGTGCATTGTTGCTTTGTTTAATCTTAATTTGTTTCTCTTTATTTTTGTTTCTGAATTCTTGTTTCTACCAAATTTCTCAATGTTTCGATGGGATGGGGTTTCTGTGTTTTCTAACAATAACATCACTTTTTAGGAGGATCTTACCCATGAAAATATTAATATGCCAATACAAATCGACAGTCTTGTAATATTTCGTTTCCCTGGCCTGTGTACCCAGCTTCCAATCTCCTTGTCCACATCCCAATCATGAAGGGAAGTTCTTTCCTGGCGGACAACGACCTCTATTGTAGCTATATCCTCTTGGACTCGGGGTGGTATGCTCGCTCGGAATTCTCTAGCAGCTTCTTGGGCTGAAAGTATGACCCGCGGGATGGGGGATAAGGGCTAAGGTTACTGTGTGGGAGTTTTCGTTACGGTGATGTGGCAAGTGCTTGGATGAGGATGTGTTGTGCATAGTATGGCCCTTGTGGGATTCTCTCTTTGTGACTTGGCACTCACTAACATCTTCAATGCTCTGCTCGGGCCGAACCTTATGCATTGGAGAGACTCGCCTCTAATGTAGTCCGTGCAAGAAAAAAAATGTTTAGGACAATGCATTGAAAGCGAGTATGTCCAAGAAATAAGGCTCGCCCTCTGCCATCATTCAGTTCATGAATCTTACTTGCAGGAGCTCTGCTAACCA
Organism: Picea sitchensis; assembly: GCA_010110895.2. NCBI lineage: Eukaryota > Viridiplantae > Streptophyta > Pinopsida > Pinales > Pinaceae > Picea > Picea sitchensis. Next base: position 21,222 of record SNQJ01S0156531.1, on the reverse strand, counting down.
CATTTCCCGGTGCTCCTCAAACAGGTCAAGAACGAGCCTTCTGCGCTCCATATCTCATACCCACAACACATTCACTCTAAAGAAATACTGCTACCTCCCCACTATAATCCTAACTCATGCTCAGTAGAGCATAAATAGATAGTTTTTTTTTTATATTAAAGCTAACTCAAGATTGGCATGGATGCAAGCGGTAGCGGGAACACTAGGGCGGACGAGTACAGGAGGAGAGTAGAGGCAGGTTTGAGACATGTGGAAAAGAAATGGCTTGGTGCTTGCGTTTGGTGGTTTGAGGCATGGTATGGTCTTGACTTAAAGGCTGCAACATTTTTTTTTCTTAGGGTTTAGGCTTGATAAGCTGTTCATGATGAATTAATGCTAAATATAGAAGAATATTATGTTATTTGGGTGATATAGTTATTTGTTAGCCAAGAATAGTTATATGAAGGTGCTTACAGCCTAGCATGTTAATTGACTGCTTCTAATGTCATTAAGATTGCGGGAGAAGCGTTCAGAGAAAGATATAATACCAAAATCTAGAAGTAGTCAATGAGATTACATTGTTAAGTATGCTATGTTGAGAACAAACATGTGTATGCACACAAGGTATCTTTGCTCTGGTTTTTAGGGCATTACATAAATACTTTGTGGAAAATGCCTATGCACTATGTAATAAGAGCTAAAGGCTACATGAGCTAATTAGTAATGACCAACTGTTAAAAACATGATATAAACTCCATTTTTTTTTTCATTTAAATGCATATATCTTTTTTTTTTATATATTTGTTTTAATAATTTATGTGTTTGGCTTGTAGGTTAAGTGAAGCTTAGGTAGAGTTGGAGCTCGTGGATTGGCCTTCAGGCCCAAATTTATATTTACCCTAATATATTTATTTATGGATTTACTATAACTAAATAGGAGTGTTTATTTATTTATTATTTTTTTTTTTTGGTGTGATTTATTTAAATTTATGGGTGGGCAGGTAGGCCCTTGGTTCCAGATTTTGAACTAGGGCTCTGATACCATGTGTAGTGACTGTAAATACAAATTTTGATATAAATCATTTCAATTGCAAAAATAAATTAATCACCAGAACATATAAATTTATTGAGTTAAACATAATAGCTTATGGACAGCCTCATAACACTTTATATTCCTTAAATTGCATAAAACAAATACGTAAATTTTAAAATACCTTGGTCTGATGTTAATTCCCCTGTCGATCTGGTTGTTCATTTCTGATCTGTGTCAAACACTACCCAAACCTTGTTTCCACCCTGCCAACTAGAACAACTTCCTAGCTCCAGGATACCATATGGATATCCTGGCCCCCGTGCCTAAAACCTCCAGCAAATTGGTGCCCCTTGTCCTAATCCTTTGCCTGACTCCCCAACTAAATCTCTCTCTCCAGCCAATTCCCAAATCCCAGAGAGTGCTCTCCCAAAAATCCCAGTCCAATGATAATCCCCCTTCCATCAACCCTCTTCCGCTCATATCCCCCTTCACCAACTCTCTCCCTTTCATTAATTTCTTTATCCCTTATTTATTATCTTATCCCCTTGTATTTATTATCTTATCTTATCCCCTTATTAATATCTTATCCTTACATTTAATGTCCTATCCCTTCCCGTATACGTAAGTCTTTAAAAAATTAAACTTATTAACCCCTTTAATTCTTTACTCAATTAATTAATGAGTCAATTAATAATTAATTAATCCTTGATAGACATGAACAAGTAATTAATAATAATTAGTTAGTTAATATTATTTAAGAAATAATTATTGTTTAGCTATCTTTTAGGACAATCAGATTATCAAATTAATTATAATTAATAATCCTATACATCTATTTAAGCAGGGTCGTTACATCCTTCGACTCTTCAACCTTAGTCGATAAGTCCTAAGGTCCCGACTAGCCTGTGCACACCTTGCATGGCTTCTGTGCTTCACCTGCACTTCTGCTGAAATGGGAACAATGGTATCTCTCATGAGATTTCAGAGATAAACTTCGAAACTTGTCAACGCACACCTTGCGGATGCTTTCACTACACTCCTTGTAGGAACTTCTCTCACTCAAGAAGAGAAACAATTGAATCTCATTCTCTCTCTCTCTCAGACTTCAAACATCCAACTTGAAATCATACATAGAACAAAGTATTTCAAGTAAATGCATAACAAAGATAATAAACAACTATCAGCATACCATTTAACATGTATACACAGAAAACATCATAACACCATGAGTCCGATTCAAAGCTTCTGTACATAGGTTCTTCTCTACAACTTTCTACTACAGCTTCTTCTTCTTCTCCTCTATGCTAATATTACAATGATCTAATCATCTCAAGATACAAAGACAAGGGTGTCTATATCCATTTTCCCTCCTGCTCCTAAAACTGTCTAATCTATCATTCAAATCTACCTACTTTCATTAACTATGCATAAATGCCTCTACATTCTAAAGATGAGAGTGGATCGCTCATGATCTTCTTACAATATGCAAGTACGATTCCCTTTAACCATTTCATTAATGCTTCAAAAACACTTCAAAAATGTGTGTTGGTGGTCTTCCAGCTGTCTTCCACCTTCACACTTGTTTGGCTGCTGACGATGCTCCTGCATCATACTCCCTTGCTTGAAAATTTTCATGAACTCATGTTCATGAGCTCTTGCACGATATGTCCATGCTTATGAATTTCTCCCTCATCCTCCCAACTAGAATTTTCAACTAGATGTCCCTTCCATTTGACCAAGTATTCAAAATACTCTTTCCTCCTGGTCTTCCTCCTGACCCTCTTATCAATTATTCTTTCCATCTGTGGATTTTCAGCTATAGGCATTTGTTTGGTCCACTGAACCTCTGTCTGATCATTTTCTACCCTGGATTCTTCATCTCTGTAAGGGTACAAATCTGAGATGTTCAATATCGGTGAAATTTCGATCCCATTGGGTAATTCAATCTCATATGCATTTGCCCCAAATTTCTTTATGAACTTGCATGGTCCAATGTTATTCATTTTCAGTTTGTTATTTGTCCCCCTTGGGAACCTCTCCTTCCTCGGATGTGCAAGAATCAGATCACCATCTTCAAATTGAAGTTCTCGCCTATGTTGTTCTGCTTTGTGCTTGTAATCTTGACTCAAATTATGCAATCATTTCTTAACTCGTCAATGAAGCTCCTTCACCGCTTCTACAAAGTCCTCTGCACTAGCACTTCTGAATTCAGTTTGTTCCATATATTTTAATTCAGAAACTCCCCTTGTCTTCATTCCATATACAATCTAGAATGGGCTCTACCCTATGCTTCTATTGATTGAATCATTATAAGAAAATTCCTCCTGTGGCAGAATGTGATCCCACTGACTGTGGTGTTTAGTCACTAGGCTCCTCAGTAAATCTCCCAAGATTTTGTTTACAAATTCTGTCTTCCCATCCGTCTAAGGATGATAATCTGAGCTAAAAGAAAAACTTGGCCCCAACTTCTTCCATAAAGTCCTCTAGAAATGTCCCACAAACTTGGTATCCCGATCTGAAATAATACTCCTTGGCAAGTCGTAAAGTCTAATGGCTTCTTTGAAAAACAGGTTCACAATATGAGTTGCGTCACTGGTTTTCTGGCATGGTATGAAATGTGCCATCTTTGAAAATCTTTCTACCACTACAAAGATTGAATCAAATCCTCTTTGTGTCCTTGGCAACCCTAATACAAAATCCATGCTCACTGCATCCCACGACCTCTCAGGTATGGGTAATGGCTGGTATAATCCTATGTTCTTCCTTTTCCCCTTTGTGTGCTGACAAATCTGACACTTGTCCACAAATTTCTTAACATCTGTCCTCATCCCTAGACAAAAATATGCACCATTCAATTTTGAGAATGTTTTTTCATGACCGAAATGTTCGGCCAATCCTCCACTGTGTTTTTCTTTCAGCAGGTTCTCCCTCATGGAGCATTTTGGAATACATAATTGATTGCCCCTAAATAATAATCTGCCTTGGATCATATATTCAGTTCATTGTTTTCTATCCTTGAGAATTGGATTCTCAGACACCTCATACGCTTCTTTAAAATTTGGGTCATCCCTGTACATTTCTTTGAGGTTATCAAAACCCATAGTTTTGACTCTAAATTCCTGCATAAGAAAACATTTCCCAGTTCCAGAAATATGTTTAATTACAAAAGTAGAATTCTACATGTATTCAACCCATTTAGCATTCTTTTGGCTCAACTTTTCATGTTGAGTCATGAATTGCAAAGCATGATTATCGTTGTACAAAACAAACTCCTTAGGAACCAAATAATGTCTCCATTTCTTTAGCGCTTGTATGACAACATATAATTCTTTGTCATATGTTGAGTATTTAATCTTTGCTTCATTCAATTTCTCACTGAAGTATGTGACTAGCCTGTCATCCTGGCTCAAGACCGCTCCATTTTCAAACCCACTCGCGTCACACTTGACCTGGAACGTCTTGTTAAAGTCTGGAAAAACTAGAATCGGTTTCTTAGTGATCTTCTTCTTTAGCAGATTGAATCTTTTCTCTGCTTCCTCTATCCAATGAAAAGATTTGTGTCTTTTCTTCACCGTATACATCATCGGTGCGCTAATCCCACTGAAATTTTAGATGAATTTCCTGTAGAAACTAGCTAAACCATGGAAGCTTCGAACTTCAAACACACTTTTCGGTGATGGCCAATTCTTAATTGCCTCTACCTTATCCGAATCCATTTTCAGCTCATTTGTAGAGATAACAAAACCCAAATAAATGAGTTATGTCCTCATGAATGTTGATTTCTTCACATTAGTCAGCAATTTCTCTTGTTGTAATCTCCTCATCATTGTAGCTAAATGCTTTAAATGCTCTGCTTCTATTTTGCTGAAAATTAATATATCGTCAAGATATATAATGACGAATTTCCCGATGAACTCCTTCAGGACTTCATTCATCAATATCATGAAAGTACTTGGTGCATTTGTTAATCCAAATGGCATAACAAGCCATTCATACAACCCCTCATTCATCTTGAATGTTGTCTTCCACTCATCACCTTCTCTCATACGAATTTGACGATATCCGCTTTTCAAATCAAGTTTTGAAAAAAACTTTGCTCCACTCAAACAATCCATCAAATCATCCATCCTTGGCAATGGAAATATGTATCTGATGGTAATATTATTGACTTCCCTTGAGTCTGTACTCATCCTCCAGCCTCCATCTTTCTTTGGGCTGAGCACTGTTGGATCAACACATGGACTCAAGCTCTCTCTAACCAATCCTTTGTCCATTAAATCCTGGACCTGTCTCTTGACTTCTTCATTCTCCTGCGGCGTCAACCTGTACGCTACTTTGTTTGGTAAACTAGCTCCAGGTATAATATCAATATGATGACTTATACTTCTGATTAGTGGCAACAAACAAGGTAGTTCATCCACTACTACATCAACAAATTCCTCCAACAACTTCTAGATTTCCTCTGGTAAATCATCCATCCTTGTATTGGTCGAAAAAATTCTAGGCTTCCTGACCACAACAAATTGTGTGTCTTCCTTATTTTTAACCTCCTTAAGAAGTTCCTTCCCACTCATGAGAAGTACAGTGTTTCTCACCTCTGGTTTCACTTCTTTATCCTTAATTGGAAGCAACATGTGCGTTCTACCATTCTTCTCCAAGGTGTATGTGTTCTTTCTCCCATCATGAATCACATTATTGTCATATTGCCATGGTCTACCCAACAATAGATGACAAACATCCATGGGAATGACATCACATAATATTTCATCCTTATATCCTCCTATTTTAAATTCAACTAAACATTGTTTAGTGACATTTACCTGATGTCCTTTTTGTAGCCACGAAACTCTGTATGGGCTTGGATGTTCAACAGTCTCCAGCTCCATCTTTTCTACCATCTCAATAGATACGAGATTATCTGTGCTACCACTGTCAACTATAATCTTGCATACCCTGTCTTTGGTATTGCAAGTAGTCTGAAATAGTCTGTTCCTTTGGGCTGGGTTCTCTGCCTCTTTCTCCGACGTTAAGAGAAATTTCCTCATTATTAAAGATTTCCTGCCCTTAGCATCTTCTTCCTCAACATTCCATCCTTGTGCTTTGGCAATGTGAGTTTCACCACCTTTTTTCTTCTTATCTGGACACTCATAAGATTTATGTCCAACTTTTCCATAGGTAAAACATTTCACTTCACCTCCCCGACCTCTTCCTCTTCCTTTGGTACAAGGAAAAGTATTTCTGTCAGCACACTGTCCTCTCTATGAGCTTCCCCCTTTCTCAGTTTGGGTTTGAGGTTTCTTCCCCTCTTCTTTAGATTTCCGAGTTTTGTTTTGGGTAATTATTTTGTCTCTGGATTGACTTCTGGCTCAGCCTCTTTGACCTTGCTTTCGGCTTAGCTTTCAGAGCCATCTGATTACTAAGCATCTTCTACATTCCAAAGGGTCATCATGCTCATCTCATCCTAAATGTCATATCGCAGACCATTCATGTACCTAGCAACCTTTTCATCATCGCTTTCCTGATGAACTGCTCTGATGTTTATCTTGTATAACTCTTCAATGTATTCTTTCACTGACATCATCTTCTGTCTCAAATTTTGCATTCTCTGAAACAAAGTAATTTGATAATCCTTGGGTATGAATTTGGCTTTCGTCTTCGCAACCATTCTATCCCAACTCTTGATTTTCTACTTGCCTTTGCAATGTCTGTCAGCCTGCAGTTCATCCCACCATAGTGTTGCATGCCCTTTAAGTCTTGTAATGGCATGTTTGACCCTTTTGTCTTCCTCGACATCCTCATAGTCAAAATATTTATCTAGAGCTCTAATCTAGTCTAGAATCTCTTCAACATCCAGGTTTCCTTCATACATGGGAATCTCCATTTTTTCCCTGGCACCTATCCTTGAAACAACCCTAAATAGGCATTCATATGTAGCATCTTAGATTGCAATTTCTTCTCCTTCATGTCCATATTCATCTTCACTTTCAGCCTCACTGATATCCCCAACATTAACTGTGCTCCTCTGGGTTGTCTCCATGGCATCAAGCCTGGCACGTAGTTTGCACATTTCTCTTTCCACTGCTAGATCAGGCATCGACCTCTCTCTTCTTATTGGTGGCATGGCTGTAAAATTTGTCTTTTCTCTACTACAGAAAACAAAGAACTCTTTCTAAGATCTGATACCAAAATTGACGCAGACCCCCTACCCTCGGGCTGAGATCTGCTCCAGGATCTTTCTAAACCTGCCCTCTTGAGTCTAATTGACTCCTTGATTTTCCCTTGGGAATATCTCATACAATCGCAGTGTATCCACAGGTCCTTATGAGTTGAGCCTTCATGAGAAAACACTAGGCATCAACTCTTATCTTCTGATCAACAATGAAATTGCTTCTTTCGCCAAATCGAAACTTTGCTTTTCGCGATTTCGCGATCCCTGATGTCAAGATTCTCGACTCTTCCACTGCCCAAAACCCAAAATGTCGAAACGCTGAAATACTTGTCCACGTCTTCCGCTTCTCCTGTTTCACGTTTCACGACTTTGAGAATTCCAAAACTAGGAACCCTGATCTCTTGTCTTCTAAAGTGTCAAATTGTCGAATCCCGACGAGTTCATCAATTTTTGACCCGTCAATGGGTTTTCGCCTTTTTGGGGGTTTTGGAATTCACGATTTCATGAATCCTGACGTGAGGTTTCTTGACTCTCCAACCTCTGAACCCCGAAATAGTCAATGGAGTCTGACTCCGACTATTGATGAAAACTCACCACCTATCCTCTCAAACTGTACTCTGTTTCTAACGTGTACTCTCGTCACCCGTCACCCAAGCTATCATCTTTTAGAACTTGAGCTATCCTCATGTCGTTGTTTCCTCTATCCTTTCGAAGTTTTGAACTCCGAAATAGTGGCTATACAGAATCAACAGACGATCGTCACCCTCCTGATCCGATGGCCCATGTGATTTCAAGCTTTTGGGTATCAGGAGTTCGAAACTCTCGATCCCAAAACACTTGTCACCACAAATCTCAAATTCCCAAACCCTGAAACACCGAAATGCTGAAACGCGCCTTCATAGATATTTCATGTTTCGCAAATTTAGGATTTCGGATGTGAAGTGTCCTGAATCCTTGTCAACGTGAATGCTGAAACCTCGATCTCTGAAATGCTAAAATGCGACTTCAAGGATTTTTTGGGTTTCATAATTCTGGGTTTTCAATACAAAGGTCCCTGGCTCCTTGTCATCAGGACTTCCGATATTCCGAATCCTGAATTACCGAAATCCCAAAATTCACATCCAATTCTACCATGACTTGTGACTTCAGGTTATTCTCTCTGTTGTGTCTCGATCTCTTGTCCTCGGGACCCCCAAAATGACAAACTCTGAAATTCTGAAATGCCAAAAATTCTGCTCCTCGCCTTCACACACGATAATCCAGTTCACACTTTAGGAGTTCGAGCGACCAAGGGTTTTGTCCACACTTCGGACTTGGAACTCCCGAAATGCCGAAATGATTTTGACAGTCCAATAGTCACGATCAGCGGTCCATATTGGATCCTACCTCTCAAAGAATGAATTCCTCCAATCGCTTAACTTCCCCACATCTCTCCTGGATCCTACGGTCCTCGCTATTTCATGAATTCTCCACGGAGAATTTCAACCGTTTAATTCTTCCCTCAAGAACCTATGAGAAATGAACTAATGTTCCCTTGCCGCGACCTTCCTTCTGCAAAGAAACTTCACTTCGCCTCCCTTTGAATACTTCAAAGGCACCACCCCTTCTTAGCTTCTCTGATAAATTCAAGCCTCGAAAAAGGGCCTCTTCTCGCACTCCTTGCGGCAGACCTGCAAATACTTCTAAGTATTTGGCTCTATGACTCTGTGCACCTTCTTCAACAACACTCCTTTGACTCTTCAACCTTAGTCGATAATTCCTAAGGTATCGAACAACCTGCGCACACCTTGCATGGATTTTTTGCTTCACCTGCACTTTTGCTAAAATGGGAACAACGGTATCTCTCCTGAGCTTTCAGAGATAAACTCTGAAACTTGTCAATGTACACCTTGTAGACGCTTTCACTGCACTCCTTATAGGAACTTCTCTCACTTAGGAAGAGAAACAATTGAAACTCATTCTCTCTCTCTCTCAGACTTCAAACATCCAACTTGAAATCATACATACAACATAGTATTTCAAGTAAATGCATAACAGAGAGAATAAACAACTATCAGCATACCATTCAACATGTATACACAGAAAACATCATAACACCATGAGTCTGATTCAAAGCTTCATATACTAATTCAAAGCTTCTGTACATGGGTTCTTCTCTACAACTTTTTGCTACATCTTTCTTCTTCTGCTACTCTATGCTAATATTACAATGATCTAATCATCTCATGATACAAATACGAGGGTTTCTATATCCGTTTTCCCTCCTGCTCCTAAAAATGTCTAATCTATCATTCAAATCTACCTACTTTCATTAACTATGCATAAATGCCTGTACATTCTATAGATGAGAGCGAATCACTCATGATCTATTTACAATATGCAAGTACGCTTCCCTTTAACCATTTCATTAATGCTTCAAAAAATTGTGCTGGTGGTCTTCCAATTGTCTTTCTCTTTCAAGCTTGTTTGGCTGTTGACGATGCTCCTGCATCATATATCACAAGTATGGTACATATAGGGGAGGTTGTGGTTCCATCATCTCATTGATTATTAACCCCGAGGGCCATTTTGCTTACTAGTTGATTGCAATCCATCTCATGTGTAAATACATCAAGGAATAATTCAACCTGGATGCTCAATCTGTCACTAAATTATGTGTGCAGGGAACTAAATTGAAATGGTTTAAGTTATTAAAAGATGAATTCTTTCAAGCATGTGCTAATCCCCACACATAATCCACCTAATTCATCTTTGGCTATCCATTGGTTGCTTTTGGGATGTGGAAATGGAATCCGCTATAGGGAATATAACTTCATCCTATGCCCAATCAAAAAATTCTTTCATTGCAATTTGATGCTTGGAAGAGTAGGAAGGACACTAAGAATTTTGCATTCAATGAGGCCACTTTCAACAAATGGTATGACTAGATGATTAGAGTTACTAAGCCCATTTTGTGAATCCCATAGGTGCTACAAGTGAATAAATTTTGGTTTGGTATGAACATGGACAATACATTTATGTAGCCATGAGGGACTAATGTTGATAAATTCCATGCCATTTATTTTCCCTATTACTTGATAGAATCATCTTTTGATAAATTCCATGCCATTTCTTTGCCCCATTTCCAATTGCAACAACCAATCCATCTCTGCCTTTGCTGAATCTTGAGCCAATCGATGATTTTCTCCAGGATCCTGTAGAATTTGGCAACCGGAATGGGCTGGTCAGTGTTGAAGAAACCTTCAGTGCCTTTTATGAATTTGAGAAAAACAATTCCTCACCTCTTTTCAACAATTTTTTTTATTTTTAAATATTTAGGTCCATGTTGACGGGCAAAATTGAATGCTCGTCAACTGGAGGGGTGGATCCAGTCCGGGGTTGTCTAAATAACCCAAGACGTTTGGGATGATCCATTTCTATGGGTTTAGCGACTTCGTTGGCCGATCTAAGTCTTAGGAACACGAAAGAAAAACTAAACTAAAGAAACTAATCTAAGTGAAAAAGCAGCTACAACAAACTATATACAATTCTAAAATATATACAGTTTACTAACTAATATCATAAAACAATAATTCTACTTATTTAAATGTTCAACTATCAACAGGATTAAACCTCAATTATGTATGTACAATATTCACAAATTACAGATTTTAAATTGAAAACCTGCAAAAATCATTTGTGAACTGTCCTATGACAACAAAGCTATTATTTTTTATTTTTTATAATTTTTATGAGAAAGGAACAAAATGAAAGCTATTGAACTGAGTAATTAAGATTACAATCTATACTACATATCTATCTAAACTACTGATAATTCTCGAATTTATTAACTATTAAATTGCAAATGACAAACTGACCTGTAGAAACGCTTCCTATTTGTCTTGTGCACAATACTCGGTTTAGCTGTTCGATGGGAGGAAACCCGTAGCAGACTTTTCCACAAGCTTCTTGTAAACATGAAGCAACAATGCTCTTTGAATATGAATGACAGAACAAACAAGACATAAAACAACAACAATTTTATAATTTACAGATCATCACATTAGATAAATCCCAGTGCGAAGATTTGTACATAATTGTTCACTTAACTAAGAAGATAAACCTTCTATTCATTAAAATGAAACAGAGTAATTGTTGTGAATAAAATGAGATACATCAAATATGGACAACACATAAACCAAATCACATCAACCTGCAACAAATTATGATAGCTAAAGTAGTCGATAATTTGATTACAAACTGATATGGACAAACCTCGAAATAAAAGTTTGATATATTGAAAGCTAAAGCTGTTACAAAACATCCACTTTCATTCCAGTTTGTATCCTCATAAGTCCATAGTCTTTGTTCTCCCAACAGTGATGGGTTATTTACAAAAAATAATGAGTATATAAAGGCCACAGGGTAAAACATCCTTGTGGGAATTATCAAACTGTTTGCAAAAAATATGGGAACAATCTCCCAAATCTCTATTTTTGCCTAAGACTAACAACTTAAAACAAAACTATATAACAAAAAGCATTTTCTAAACTGCCACAGCATGTCCAATTTCCCATTGAAATTCGTGTGTACCTGTATATGGATAAAAATAAACAAGTTTAGATAATGTTTTATTTGTAAAATTAACAAAAATCTAAATTTTATGACTAGCTACATAATCTCATGATTCTATAGCTGGTCATATTTACAAACAAAATCATTTTTAGATCAATCCAAATGATAACAAGAATATATATGGTGAATCAAACAACTCTTAATTACTAATTCAAAACAAAGCCAATCATTCACACTAAAACTAACCAAATCATTCATACCAATTCAAAACTAACAGAATCGTATTTGAATTGATTGAATGGTAACAGGAATGCATGCGATCTATCAAACAGATCTTTGATACTAATTAAATGCAAACAAAATGGTTTATATCAATTCAAAACCAACCAAATCATATTAAATCAAAACAAAAATAAATTTGATATAGCAAACCAATCTTTGATATTAATTCATCGCAGACACAATCGACTATGCTAATTCAAGAACAACAAAATTGTATTAAACCGATTTAATAAAAAAGAGCTATAATCAATCTAGCAATCAAATCTTTTGTACCGATTCAATGCAAACACAATTCAAAATGAAATCATTCTTGGCAATTCGAACATAACATAATCGTTTTTAAATCTATCAAAGCTAAAATATTTCTGAGCAAACACAATCGGCTATGCTAATTCAAACCAAAAATTGATATTGAAATAACATACCTGGGCTATAGGAAAATGATTCGGTCAGGATAAATTTGAGTTAACAAAAGTAGTAGTTGCCTCAACATTTCTGAAGATGATAGAACCCGTGGTCTTTTGTCTCGTATCGTTGTCTTGCAACCTATCATTTTCCTTTGACAACACAGTAACCCGTTCCTCCAAGGATCTAATTATGGATTGCAACAGAGGAACATCTGTGTAGTAACATTCGAGCCAAGAATTGCATTGAGTACACTATGGTTTATCAGGATGAGCCACTACAGGTGAGGGTTCTTTTAAATTACCAGGGGTTCCATTGTCAAGATTAATTCCAGTGAAGTTAGGGTCATTCTTTAGGCACGGTGGAAGGTTGGACACGTAGTCGTAGGGTTCGACCGAACAGAGGCCATGAGAGTAGGGGTATTCCTCGGTCAAAAAACGTTCAATCTCAGAGTCTGAATCCTCGCTCAAAACAATAGGCTTATGGTCTGCATTTGGTTTGGGCTTGTTCTGAGCGCACCTGGATACCCAACGTGCAACTTTCTTTCCCCTGCTGTTGACATCTGTATTACCCTTTCCCTTCTTCCTTATATACCTCTTAACAATCTTAGTATTGTCTTTCGAACATGGGTTGGCCATGGTGTCGGGTAAGTCAATGTTGGGGCAGGTCGAGGGTTTGACAGCGGGTAGGAGGGTAGGAGGTGTCACGGCTAGCCCAACGAGGGTTTTAGTGACCACGGTCTTGTCTACTTGAACACACTCGGGAGTGGAAAATCCATTCCTTAACAGGAATTCTTGCCAACAGTCACCACTCATCCTTAAATGATGCACAATAATGATTTTGATCAAGCAGTGATGGAAGAGGCTGGAATCAACCTTCTCCCGCTTAAATTGTTTGGACATTTTATACAGACTGCATAGGAGGTAGTGAGGCATATTCACAGGGAAATCCATAAAATTCATAAGAAACCAGAGATGGTAAAGAAAGACTAAACCATAACGACCTTCGCAAGTCATGAATTTCTTAACAATGGATAATAAATCATGCCACCTGGACTTGAGGGAAGTGACAGGCATACCTCTGTCACAACTGACAATTTTCCTCGATGTAAAAAGGAGCAGCCATGACACTTCATCCACTTTCGAATTCTTAAACCACCTCTGCCCTTTAGCTGGAAAACCCGTGGCTGAACTGAGGAACTCTTCATTTAATTCCAGTTGGTTGTCCCCAACCTTAGCCCTATATCCGTTGAATGTGAGAGAAAACTGTTGGGCGACCTCAAGGTTGAACCCCTCAAATTTTTGGATGAAAACTAACCAGCCATTATTCTCCAGGTCCTCATGAGCATTGTAAAATAGCAGCAGCGTTTGGACGCCATTAGGTTCTATGCGCACTACAAGTGCCATGGGAGAGAACACACAGTCAGCAGGGTAAACGGTGAGGGGGCTTGGACAGGGTAGACACAGAACTGAAAGCTCACAGGTTTCCCAAAACCAACAGAGGTAGCTCGAGATATGAGGCATACATAAATGCCTAAGTGTACGAGGGTGGTGGAATGAAATGAACCATGCAAAACATTCATATCGAAATGTACAAACGACGGCGCTATGGTGATTCAAATTACTATTGGTGTGTGTTAAAATCAATGTAAACGTCATGCCAAACAAATAACCACTAAAAAACCATGACAAGTCGATCCGAATAGCATTTGTATGGTTTAAAACGAAACAATATTTCGAATTTAGCACCAAAGATTTGATCATAAAATTATGTGTCGTATGAAACCATTGCACCATGGGTCTAATCGAAGACAATAGAACATCAAACCACCATTATATCAAGGATTCAATCACAATCACTAGAATACCAATGCATCACAAACTTATAAAATGAAGTCATATTAAAAAAAATGCAAAGTGAGTAAAGGTTTGGTGTCTTGCCAACTGTAGGACCATTGTTGATTCATAGGTGAAATGACCATATGAGCAAGAGTATTCATAATAATCTAGTGATGATTTTAATGCCATCGATATGACTTCCAATTCAAGGTTTTCACGCTTGCAGTCGTGAAAATGAAAATGAAAGGCATATATGTGAAAGCAAAGATGATAGTGTCGTTTTGTTTTCAAGAATTACGACAAGTGTTTAGGGTTCAAAACCTTTGTGTGGGAAGCTTGTAAGGAAAAGATAAAAATCTGAAATGGCTTCCAATAGTCCGTCGATCTTCCGACTACTATAGTTTAGACTTCCGATGGGAAATTCTACCAACAAAGTATCAGAACTATAGCGCGCTCATCAGTCGCGTCGGTGGGATAGCATCGGAATATTCGTCGGTAGACTGATGGACGTCGTTAGTAGTTTTCTGGTTGTCCTTTGAAATTAAATTTTTAAAGGTTGTCTGTTGTCAAACGTTAGGGGAGTCGGAATACCGACGATAGTCCAACGTTGGAAAAACCACAGGAGATTTTCCGATGCCTATTGAGCCCTCATAAGAGAAGGTTGAGTGACATCAAACATCGGGGGTATGACAATAGGGCGTCAGAAATTCTGTCCATTTATAGTAGTATCAGTACATGAGTCAGTGGAGAATTGGGTAGGGTGGTAGACTTGTGAGTAGGCAAAGGTTGCGAGAATGGCGAGCAGGAACCGCCAACGAGATGGATCTCCCAACTATAAACTCCATGCGCCTAGGTTGACACATGTCTTATTGAAGCCGCATGAGTTCCACTTAGCACTCATTCCCTTTCCCTTGAACTTAGGACAACACTGATCATGTCCACCTTAGCCTTTAGGAAATAATAAAAAAATATTATTCCCTTAGAGATAAGCCCTCTAGCTTAGACCCTAGGCCTAGACACTTAGAATCCTCCCTTACCCTACCTAGTGGAGCTTAGTCCCCCATAACTCTTTCTTCGTGGTCGGTCTACCCGCAACAATGTAATTTTCTTAATGATATGATCATTTACATATACAAAAATCAGGCTCGTGGCTTTAAGCATCTAGGCTCTGCGACCTAATAAACATATAAGTCTTCATATTATAAACACTTGGATCAACAACCTATAAATATAATTACAATTCAGTAGGGTCTCGGCCTTGTGGTGTTACATTTTGGCTCTCGTATATTTCATGTAATACTACAAGAACTTTAATTAGGAGAATCTTTTTTGGCCAAGATATTTTCTAGAAAAATTGTATTCTTTTGTTGTACTTGTTGTGGTTCATTATGTTATGTTTTTCTTAGCACTAGAGTTTTGTAAGAATTTATCTCACATTGTAGACTATTCTTATGTGTGGATGCTCCATTTTAATTTATGTTCTTCAGGAAATATGTGTATAAATATATAAACATAGGATTGTAAATGATTATTTCAATGCTAGAATATTTTGGGTTTGTTCTCATTTACCCATATTCTTGTCTTTGTTCTGTGTGATATATTTCTTAGCTCATTGATAGGAGCATGTGTGGTTCTATGTTTTATTTTTGGTTACCTTTTTTTTTCATTTGGTTGCATGCATTTTCATCTTATATTAGTTTCATTCCATTTTTTAGCTTACAAACCATCATAGGTGGACTAGGTTGCAATCGATAAACGTAAAAAAATGTAATGGTTGTTGGACCAGAATCTAGATGGGTTCCCTATTCCAAATGTGGTGAGGTCTAATTGGGACTTCTCACTAGGGATAACCCCTGCTATTTATTAATCTCACACAAACATCATTAATAGGTCAAAAGAGTGGATGAGGTTCGGGATAGAGGCTTACTTCACCTAAGGCTTGGGTTTCCCCATCGACAATATCAAGTCCTTGAGAAGCATACTTAATGATAAAAACAATTATGAGGCCACTAACATATTTCTCATAGGATAAGGATACCCTCCAAAGGTAATGTGCAATGCCTCTAGGAATTGTTCATGGATATGGATGTATCAAAGATTTATTTAGTACCTAAGGAAAGAACTTGTCCCTTATATTATTTCCAATGCCTTGGGACACATACCTATCTCTCAAAACCACCTAGTGGCATATACATCTAAAATACTAGTTCAATAAATCATACCCTCAGGGAGCCATGTGTGGTTGTTTGAGGAATCCTTTTTTTCCCTATATGTCTAGTTCGGATTCCTTTAGGGCCTCACATTTATGTTTCCTCCCCTAGCCATTTTGAGGGCCTTGATACCCATACTTAGTGCTAAAAAATGTTAGTAATACCTACATACCTATTTAGAGGCAAATGATTCCCTTAATAGGTCATTTGTTGTGGTTTAAAGTTTTGTTTTTTGTCCGAGAAGACTACAAGATTCATTTAGGTACTAACTCTTGGGTTTGTTCCCATGGCCATATGCATCTTATAGATACACATATATAATGTTCAAAAAAGTATAATGTTGACTATCACCATCTAGAGACCAAGGATATCATTGAAACTTCCTTTCTTGTGGTTCAACATGTTGTTAATGGTCTTAAATTCCTATAAGATCCCTTTAGCACATTCTTGGTAGATTTACCTTGTGAATTCTTAGTCAAAAAGTGTGTTCATTTTCTAAGAATGTGTATGCACTTTAGAACATGCACGTGTTGTCGAATACGTGTGCATTTTTTTCATTCAACTTTTTTGGGTAGGAATGACAAATTTAACATACATGTTTGTTGATTTCGTTGCCTTAAATTTAGGTTTGTAATGATGAACCTCATGGTTTGGGTTGAAAATACATCAAAACCTCCATTTTTCTAAATGCCTCTCAATATCTCTATTTTTTAGGTTATTTTTGTATAGGAGACACATATATGTCGCCTACAAAACTACACACATATAGAGTCAACTGTGCAAATTCCAAACACCCGAACTTTTAAGAAAATTAATATTGTTTACTATTTTTAATGTATTTTTGTCTTGGCATATAGTAAATTCTTAAAGTACATACATATTTTATTCCTTCTATAACTTTTTATTGCCTTAACCAATTTTAAAATACATTATATGCTACACTAGTACATACCAAGATCTACAATATTAAAAAAATATGTGTTTGATTATGTTAAGACACATGTACCTTGGACTAACACAACGCCTTGTAGTTTGAAGGATACATGATACAATGACTTTCATAATTTATAAAATTTATAAAATTAAAATTATATATTTAGAAAAATATCCCTAGAAAATAACAATGTGTTCTCTACAATTCTACCATTTTTTAAAGGAAATTCCATTATTTAGGTACTTAACACCTACACTAATGGGAACATATGTATTATATTTTACATCAAAAATAACATACCATTTTTATAAAAAATCAAATTTCACATAGTCATACACAAGTTATATAAATAAATTTTATATGTTTGGAAAGGTAATTTAGTTTCCTACATTTCATCCTATCACACCATATTCAAATTCATTGTGTAAGTACATCAAATCATCCCTTTAAGTTAACACGTTGTTTTGTTCCATGTTTTCATTGTCACTAACATGTCATGAGAGACCATTATTAGATTCCACCCACCTAGTGCTCATATATCCATGGCTATGGTTCGTGAACAAAAAAAAAATTACATGAAACTTGTGTAGGTAGCTTCATCAATCACGATGAGAAGATAATTGTTGAAAAGTATGAAAACACCATGAGCAAGATGGGTGCAACTTTATGTTTTGGAATTTTAGATGTAGATGAATAGAATGTCACAATTAAAAAATTATCTAGGACTAAGTTGATTTTCTCAATTTATTATTTAATATCATAGAAATCATTTATAGAATAACTATATTCCCTCCTTGTTCAAATTCAATGAAAATCCAAGTCAAAACTCTATTGAGGATAGGCAAAGTTTTTTGGCCTCTAAAAATATTGTTGACTACTAATGCACCTTCACATTTCAAAAATCGATGATTTGTTTTCCATCCCTTTCCTCATAGCATTTGAGTTGATACCTCATAACATTTGAGCTGGTATTTGTTTTTTATAATATACTAGTTTACAATAAATCAAGGGTAAAGGATGCACAACAATACACAACATATTGACACAATATTAAATATTACTAGAGAAAAAACGCAATATAAATCCTTTTAGTGTTCCTTTAGGGTTATAAACAGGAATATTTACATCATGATCAAGATGGATCCTAGCAAAGAAGTTGTTGACCCATTTAACCATAGAATATTATTCACTTGGAATTCAACACACTTACAAAAGCTACAATTTCAACATATAAAGTTAATGTACCATTAAGAACATAAAAACAACACAAAATGTAATGATACACCTCCACCCCATCCATATTTTTGTACTTCCTCACTTCTTTTAGAACAATTAAAAGAAGTGATAGAAAAATAAATGAGATAGTTGTTAAGTAGAAAATAGTCTCAATAAAATTAAAAAATATTTAATAAATGAATCAATACATAGCTTCATCTCACCTAAAAAATAAAGTCGATTAAAAAGTTTAGTCTCTCTACATGTTAATTCACATTAAATAAAATACAGAAGAGATCCATTTACCTACCAATCAAATATAAAGAATGATAAAAATGAGTTGTGAATGTTTTTTTTTTTTTTAATTAAGAATCATATTATCATGAAGTCAAAATTTGAAGTAGTATGTTTAAAAAGTTTGAGTTATAACAAATGGCATTCTAGTGAGGATGAATCCGTGGAAACGTTTTTAGTGCATAGAATTGAATTCGTGAATAAGTTTGAATTACAACATTGGATGTAAGCATCCTAAATATGCTCATACCAATATATAAAGTGTATTAGCCTATGTTATTTATCAAAATTACTATAAATATATTCATTATAGAAATAAAAATTATAATAAAATGGAGAAATAATGACAACATCTTGTTATAATATAAGGTTACAAATAAGGACAACATCTTGTTATAATATAAGGAAACAAAATTCTCTATGGTGAACTGATTATTATTTATTCTATAAAATAAATCTTGAATAAAATTGAGAGGAGATATGTTAAACAAAAACATGTTTTTATATAGATCTCACTTTACCATTAACTTATGAAATTAAAATGTTGTGTGTTAAATTATATATAAAAATTGTAATAATTATGTAAAATAAAGATAAAATTAATGAATTTTAAGTGCCAACAGCTTAAGATTTCATGAGATTGCAGGTTTTTCTTATGTCATTGAAGCTAAGATCATCACACATAATTAATAAAATTATAACAAATTAGTAAATTTGATAATGTAATTTTATTCATAACCATATGAATAACGACCATACAATTACTTCCTCATATTCTAAAATATGATGGCATTTGACTCCTCCTATTCTAAAATAAGATGGTATTTGAATTTCTTGCCATTATTTTGGTTTTATACAATATTCATTTAACTTTAGGTGTATTTTATTTTATTAATATTCATTGTGACTTAGTCTATTAATGACTTCATAAATTTTCAAATGATGATAACCATGGTGATAATTGAATTTACAAATAGTTAGGACCGAACCCATCAAACAAAACTGAATAGTGGGAGATAAAAAATATTGCACACTAGAATGCTACAAATTTGGTTACAAGACTGTTCAAAAACAAATACCTGGCAAAATTTCACTTTACATCCAATACATGAGATCATGGTGTAAATTTGACGGGCACACCTACCTGTCAATTATTTCTTTTATCACTAGTTTCTTCTTAAAATTGTCCATCCCCTGACATTTTCTTTTTGTTTTTGGCTGTCATTTAAATATTATGTGTCATATGTGTTTTTGTCTGAGGAACAACAAAAAATTATTATGAAATTGCATTTAACAAAACATCATCAAATTGCTTCACATGAAATACAATACCATTAGAAACATAAAAAAAAAGATTAACACATTACCTTGATATAACAACTTGCACATCGTTTCAATGTACAAAAACAATCGACAAAACACTAAGTAGTATGCATGCAATGATGTCAATATAGCTATAGCAGGAAAAACAAAAAAAAATAGCTACTTGCATTGCAAAATTTGAAATAATTATTGTTATTAATATAATGAAATAATAAATATTACTCGATTATGTGGATTCTCAAAAACCAAATATAATGAGAAAATAAATGTGGAAGAACGCATTGTTAGATTCATCCAAACTACGACAATTTCCATCACTCCAATTGTGATTTAATATTAATGAGTCTTACCTCTCTGGACAGTTTAATTTCCAAAAAGTCCCTGTGACTTGTAATTTGTGAGCATCCATGTGTGCACCTGCACACTCTGTGCTATAATATTTCTAACTTGTAAAATGTGTATGCATGCAACTTGCAAGTTGCAACCTCCATCTTCTATAGAATTTGTAACTTGTACTATGCATGACCTTTGCTATATAATTTATAACTTGTGTTATGTATTTAAATATGCTTTACAAAAAAATCGACATTCAAATTTATATTATATTATGTTGCGCCTCTTTCGTCACCTTGGTGAGCAAAACAGAGGTGCTTGCAAGCTCAGTTGGGTCTGCTGAGAAGGACAACTGTAGAGAAAAGCATTAGGGAAATAAAGTAAAAACTACAATTAAGAATTAAACTAAGAGATGCAATAAAAACTAAATTCATGAGCATAGGGACATAGAAACAAAAAGAACCATAAAACCCATGTCACCAATGTTTGAGGCTGATCTATTAGTGAAAAAAAGCACCAAGAAGAAAGGGGACTATGAGTCCCTTCTTCCTCCAAGGGAAGGCTCTTGGACCCTCACTAGATAGCTCTTCTTACAACAAAGAAAAATGGAAAATGGTGATGAAAGAACTCTTTACAAATCCACTCAATGGTGA
>SNQJ01S0156530.1:0-11060 GCA_010110895.2 Picea sitchensis | reverse complement strand
TATTGATGATGCAACTAGAAAAACTTGGGTTTATTTCATTCGACAAAAATCTGATGTTTTTGATACTTTTAAGAAATGGAAAGCTTTGGTTGAGAATGAGACAGGAAAAAGGTTGAAATGTCTCAGATCAGAAAATGGAGGTGAATATTGCAGCAAGGAGTTTGATGATTATTGTTCATACCATGGGATTCATAGAGAGAAGACATTTCCAGGAACACCACAAGAAAATGGTGTCAGAAAGGATGAACACGACAATCATAGAGCATGCAAGGAGTATGATATTGCATGTTGGTTTTCCCTTGCAATTTTTGGAAGATGTTGTAGATATTGTTGTTTACTTAATAAACAAAGGACCTTTAAGCTCTGTTGGCAGCCAATTCAATTTTTTCTATTGTCTAATAAGCTGTCTACACCCATGTTTTGCAAACATCAATTTTTTTCGTCGCATGTTTCAATAAACGACATTTTTATTCTTTGCAACATTTACTCACTTATTTTCTTTTTGTTTTCACGACTGTAAGCGTGAAAACTTAATCTTTCGAAGTCGCATTGAAATCGCTATCTGAATTGTCATTATCTTTTTGTCGATATGCCTATTGCGCTTACCTTTTATTTATCATTATGTAGCTGGCACAATTTTCGAACTATACTCATTGGACATTCTTATGTTGATTGTGTGACTTGGTTTCATTGAGTTTGAAATACATTAATATTTGGATTGACATTTTTGATCTACTTGACCTTTTGGTTTCATGAGATACATGGGTGTTATGATTAAATCTTTTATATATATCTTTTAAATATAATGCCTATGTTTGTGTTTCTATAACCATTGGCTTGTTGATTATATGAATACCCATTGGCACACTGGTTAAACTATCAATACGAGTTGATACATTGGTGCATGGTTAAAATATTTGGTGTTGGTTTCAAATTATCAATGGTTCAAAACTTTGGCACAACGTTGATATCGCATTGTTTTATATATACTTACCATATGATTCGTTGGTCGGTTGATTCACATAATTGTTGAGCTATGCGATAATGGGTTGAAATAATATGTAAATCGATGGTTGTACTTTGGCAATTACTATTTTGCATGGCCGAAATAACTCCACCACCTTCGCACGATGGCATTTATGCCTATCCCTTTTGCTCGTTCATTTCTGTTAGCTCGAGTAGCTCTGCTCCTGTGTGTGTTTTGATCCAAACCCTTATCTTACCATGTGTTCGGCTCCATGGCACCAGTCGTGCGAGTCGAGCCCAACGACAACCAAGCCCTGTTAATGTTTGACAATGCCTGCAAAGACCTGGAGGAAAATGGATGGCTCACCTTCGTGCAATGATTTGAGGGTTTTAATCTTTGTGTAGAACGACAGTTCGCCATGAATTTCGATGGTTGTAGAGCCAAGGTGGGTGATATACAGTTGGAGATCGATGAGCATTTTGTTAGTTCGGCTATAGGGTTACCTGCCTCAGAACAATGTTGGTTTAAGAATTGTAAGGTCGAGGAAGTGCCATGGACATTGTTGTTTCTATCACGCAAAGTCACCTCTTATGACAGAGGTATGCCCATATCTATTCTCAAACCACGATGGCACGACTTATTAATGCTAGTCAATCAATTTGTGACCTGTGAAGGTCGATACGGACTTGTGTTCCTCTACCACCTGTGTTTGTTGATGATTTTTATAGGGTATCCTTTAAACATGCCTTTCTACTGTCATCGTAGCCTGTATAAAATGTCAAAAACAATTAAGAGGAAGGAGGCTGACAGCAGCCTATTCCACCATGGACTTATCAAACTTATCATGGTTTATCATTTGGGTTTGCACAGTGATAGTTGGAGAGATTTCATAGCTCGTAATGGCTTTGAGGACACAGACTCCATTCCAGTTGATAAGCCTGTGGTAATTGAAACCAAGGTTGAGCCGCCTATACCCTTACATGTCCTACTGCCTAAACCCTCGACCGACCCTCCTATTGGCTTACCAGACATTGGAACTGACAAGTCCGAGACTACAAAGAAATCTACGAGCAAAAATCCCAAGGCAAACCCTATTGCTAATGCCAAAGGAAAAAGGAATGCCCGTCTCATTTCCAGAATGGCCAGAAACAAACCGAAACCCTCTGCTGAGCGAGACCCTATCGTCCTAAGCGAGGATTCCGACTCTGATGTAGAAAGATTTTTAGCCAGCAAGTACCCTTACTCGCAGGGTTTTTGCCCAGAGCCACCTTACGATTTCGTGAAAAATCTTCCCCCATGCCTAAGAAATGATCCTAGCTACCCTGGTATTAAATTTCCTAACGAAACCCTCAGCCACATATCCAAACCCTCGGCTGCCCTTTCAAACCCCACACAGTCTTCCTGTGGCCAATGTTATTTATGGTTGGAACGTTATTACATTGATGTTCCCATACTCCAATAAAAAAATTAGTCGCTCGAAAGACAAGTTGCATTATTGACCAATCAAAAGGACCAACTCCAAGCAGCTGATAATAAACAGAAGACAATAGGCTCGATCCTTTTCAAAAACATTGAATCAGCTACGACAATTATCAACTCCAAATTGGCATGATCAAGCCGTCTTGTCGCTATACATGTATGGATTTTAATATCGTTTTGGTTGTGTGAGTGAATAGGTTAATTTGAATTATGTTTTCGAATATCTTTGTTTTCATTTTGAAATAGCTCTATTATAATGTGTGCATCATATATGTAGTTTTGCTTTGAATAAAAAGAAATTTCGATTTGATATATGATTCGATCATTCCCAGAATAGCTATAGATAGATTTTTATTGGATTTGAGTAGTCTTCGTTTGGATTTGATTTGGTTATCTGCCTGATGGAGTTAACGAAATTGTTGGTTCGTTTTCAATTCAATTCGTTTTGTGTCCACTCCCAACAGGAAGTTTTTCACGCTCAATTTAGAATACGATTCGTTTGGATTTGATTTCGTTACGATTCATATGCTATGGCTGGTAAACGATTTTATTGAGTTTGGTTGTTACGATATGTTGTGTCATGTAATCCTTTATGAACAGGAATGTGACTCTGTTCAGTTTCAATTCAAAAGGAATGACTCTATTTTTATAAAAACAATATGCTCATGCATGCCCGAATCATGGAACGATTTTGATTCGTAATGACTGTGTTAAAACATTTTATGTTCGGTTCCCTCTTATTCTTGAGTTGGAAAGATTACATGATGAGTTGGATTCCGATTGTAATTGATGCTCTGTTTAAATTTATAAAATGAATTGGTCAAACCCGGTTATAATTCGTTTGATTGGAACGATTTTGGTAAAGGAAAATCGATCTTGTTTGCTCACTGTGAAATGACAAACGATCGATATCTATTACGAACTCTGTTTGATTGATCCTGTTACAATTTTGTTTGTGGACAGTTACGAGTCAGTTATGGTTTGAATTCGATCACAGCCTAAATTGTTTGCTATACAGTTATCATGATTTGAAAGTGATCAGGTTCGATTCGATTATTTCTCCTGTTGATAAGACAAGTATAACAAAGTGTTTGCGATTTGTTTTGATTATGTTGATTTCAATTGAATATCAAAACGATTTTACAATTGGTGGATTCGTTTTGTTGAGAAACGATTACAGTGTTGTTCTATATGATTTTGTTCACCCGACTTATGATAACAATCGAAACAGAGTATTCCTATCTCTGTATTCAGTTGAATGCTGTGGATCCTGTTTGATCTTGAATGGTATAATAATTTCAAACTAAATGATTCGTTTTAAAATAGTTCTTGGATGATGATTAAATTTAATTCTTTAAAAAGATTTGAATTAATCTCAATGCTGATTCTGTATCTTTATTTAGACTAGCTACATAATCGCATGATTCTGTAGCTAGTCTATAGAATTAGATTTTTATTGTTTTATTAATAAAATATCTTTCTAACTTGTCTATTTTTGACCTGTTTTAGGTGAATTCGAATTGCTTGGGAGTTGATGGATAGTTTACAGGATATTTAGATGTTTTAGTTTTATTGTAGTTACTTAGTTTAGTTAAAATTGTGAATATCTTCCAAGATTTATGTAAACAGTTTATAACTTCCACAGGGAGGTTTTACCCTGTGGAAAAACTTATAAATACTTATTATTTTTGTAATAAGGATCATCCTCACTTGTGGGAGAACCAGGCTATGGATTTTTAATACAAACTGAGACAGAAGTTGATGTTCTTCTACAACTTTCGCTTCTCATAATATCGATCTTTTGTTTCATGTTTATGTTTATCAGTTTGCATTTGATTAGTGACTACTTTAGCTATCATGGTCTTTTGTAGAATGATATAATTTAATTAATCTGATACATGCCCGATTTCTTTCACTAATATAAAGAATGCAGCAATTACTTAGTTCAACTAATGAATGACAGAGTTCTCTTCTTCATCAATTGAACTATCGTGTATAAGTCTTTACATATAGGTTTATCTAATTGTAGAGATTTATAAATTATAAGATTGTTGTTATTTTTTATGTCTTGTTTGTCCTGTGATTAAACTTAAGGAGCGTTGCAACTATCGTTTACGAGAAGCTTCTGGATTATTCAGTGCGAGTTTCCTTCCTCCGATCTGCTAAAAAGTCATCATACATAGGACAAATCTGGAGCATTTCTAGGTCAGTTTGTTATTTATTTGTTTAGTATATATATTATTAATTAGAATTCATATATGTTTAGTTTAGTTAGTCTCTGTTTTATTTCTTGTTCATAAAAATATAAAATCAACAAAAATATCCTTCTTTGTCTTAGGGCAGAACATAAATGAGTTTTTCAGGTTTTATTTAAATCTGTGAATTGTAGATAGTGTATATTTTGTGAATAAGTCATATTT
The DNA here is from genome assembly GCA_010110895.2 of Picea sitchensis. Classification (NCBI taxonomy): domain Eukaryota; kingdom Viridiplantae; phylum Streptophyta; class Pinopsida; order Pinales; family Pinaceae; genus Picea; species Picea sitchensis. Next base: position 6,194 of record SNQJ01S0156530.1, on the reverse strand, counting down.
CAGTTAGTAGTTAGATAATTAATTAATTAGAGTTAGTATAGTAGTAGTTCGTAGATTGTATATATATAGTTAGTTAGATTAGTTTAGTTTGTTTTAATAATTAGTTTTAGTTTAGTTAAAATAGTTAGTTTAGTTTATTAGTTTGTTTTATTTGTTTTTAGTTAGATTAGTTAGTTAGTTTAGATTAATTTTATTTTGTTTTATTAGGACCTTAGATCAGCTAACGGAACCGCTAAAACCGTCAGGGTGGTTCATTCCAAACGGCTTGGGTTATTAGACAACCCCGGACCGGTTCCACTCTCTTAGTTGACGGACGGTCGATTTCGCCCGTCAACAAATGGCTCTAGAAGGAGGGCCTGGACTTAANCTGGGTGGTTCATTCCAAACGGCTTGGGTTATTAGACAACCCCGGACCGGTTCCACTCTCTTAGTTGACGGACGGTCGATTTCGCCCGTCAACAAATGGCTCTAGAAGGAGGGCCTGGACTTAATTAATGGCAAGAGGCGGTCGCAAGACTCCTCCACCCCCTAATCACTCACCCATAGTGACTAGAAGCCGTTCACACGATAATATTCCCCTTCAAACAACAACTACTTCAACCGAAGATCCACAGATCACAGTTGAGCCAACAACCCCTAATCCTACAGGTGGTGACATACAGGAGATTGTCCTCCAATCTCTTATTAAAACACACAGTGCCTTAGCCCGTTTGAGGCAACCAAACCGTCTGTGGGGTCAACCTTTGGACTTCTCTAATATCATAGAACAATTAGGTGACACTAACCTCACTTTGAATCCTATAGATCCAAACTTAAATACGTCGTCTCCTTCCTCTTCTGGAGGAGATTCCTCTGAAGAAGGCAATTCACCTTCTCAGCCTTCCACACCCACTACCCCAATGGAAAATCAAAACAACCCTGCTAGACCTTGGCTGGACCAGGATGCCGTAGCTGTACCTAGAGCTCAACACCCTTTACCTAAACACCCAGAGAAATGGCTCCCCAAGTTTGATCCTAATTCGAAACAGATATTTGAAGATCACATTAAGAAGTTTATGTTGGCCATAAGACACTGTAATGTCGAACATGAGGACGTTGTCTATAGGTTGTTCCCATATACTTTTGAGGGTAATTCATCCACATGGTACTTTGCCCAGCAACCCCATACCATCGTGTCTTAGGAAAAGTTTGAGTCATGCTTTTTGGAAATGTTTGGAGATGGTAAGCCTTCGTAAGTCTTAGTCATGGATATTTCAAGCTTAAAAATGAACCCAAAAGAAAAATTTAAAGATTTTAATCAAAGATTCTTAACACTTAAAAACTGAATCTCTGCAGATTCTATGCCTGCTGAGAGTCTTATAATATATTACTACACTAAAGATTTTCACCAGAGCATAGCTATTTGGGTTAAATGATCTAAGAAAGCGACGTTGTTAGAAGCCTTCGAAGAGGCCAGCCAGATAGAAAAAGACATACTTATTCTTAAAGACTCTTCTAGCAACGAAACTGAGACTAACTCTTCTTCCAAAAAGAAGATTGAAATTCTCCCAAGACCTACTCAAAGTAAAACACAACCTGAAAAACTCTGATTTGGAAAACCTAACCAAAGTTGTTCAAAAACTGTCTAATCAAGTTATAGACTTAAAGAGGTCAATTGAAGAAGCTTCCTCGAGCAAAGGACCCTACAAATCTCCTTTCTGAAATCCTTTTCCTACCAACCGACCTAATCCACCCACCAAAGGCTTAAATCTAGAAAGTTTGCAATGTGCCCTTCAAACAATTCTAGAAGCCCAAGATAACTTGATGCCTCCTGAAACTCCTGAGTTGGTAGTTGAACAAGAGACAGTCCAAGAAGAAGAGTCTTCTCCAAACATTTTTGGACACTTCTCGGATAGCATCTTCCAAGCTAACTTCGAGACAGTTCATCCTTATAACACTAGGAGTAAGACAGGGAATAAATCTTCTTCCGAAAATACTACAACTTCGCCTCCAAAGCAATCTAAATCAGCAGAGACTAAACAGAATAATGTGAGCCCTAACCTATATTATGATGTTGTAGAAGATCTAAAAAAGCTAAGGGCTAACATTTCTATCTATGAGTTGCTAAAGTTTCCATTTTTTCTACAAAAAATGTTGCAAAATATTTTAGAAAATGGCAAGCATGGTAATGGTAATAAGGTTGTGCAAAACAAAGTTCCTCAGAAGACTTCCACTAAAAATAATCCTGATCCTCAAGATAAAGGAAGCCTTCCTGTAAGTAATGTAAATAATGTAAATAATGTAGATAAAGTAGCTTTAGAAACTGCGAGTAAAAATCCACAAGCTACCACTCTTAGTACTCGCAAAAATGTACCTCATTTTCTATTAACTTTCGAGATCTTCAATAGAAACGTGCACAATTGTATGGTAGACTCAAGGGCGTCATCCAATGTGATGCCTTGGTCTATTTGTCAAAAGATAAATGCTGAAGTTGAACCCTCGACTTTAAAAATAATGCAACTTGATCGAACAAATGTCAAAGTTATAGGTGAACTAAAGAATGTCCTTATTAGATTATCGTCTAACCCCAAGGTTCACCAAGTTATTGATATAATTGTTGTGGATATTCCAGAAGTGTATGGTCTGTTTTTTAGCAGGGACTGGTCGGAGCAACTACATGGTTATTTCGCGACAGATTGGTCTCATCTATGGCTTCCAGAGAACAACAAGCCTAAAAAAATCAAAGTAAATTGTGAGCGTTACCTTAAGTTCACGGTCACAGATTTGAACAATCCTAACGAACCATATACACCTTCTGGCGATTCACCTGAAGTGCAAGGGATAGATACCTTCTTCGACAATTTTATAGCCGAGGTTTCACCTGTTACCAATTCAGAACAACAGTCAGAGATCGTAGCATATATGCATCCCGCACCTTCCATGCAACGATCCTATGTACCCGAGGCAAGTCAAATTTGGTCTCTGTATTTCGATGGGTCAAAGTCCAAAGAAGGAGCCAGAGCAGGCTGCGTCATTATCGATCTGGCAGGTAACAAAACATTGATGGAATGTAGGTTGGAATTTGAATGTACTAACAATACTGCAGAATATGAGGCTTTACTGCAAGGTCTCAGAAAAGCTTTAGATAAGAACATTCAAAATTTAACCGTTTTTGGCGACTCTAAAATAGTGGTTAGACAGGTAAGAGATTCTATCCACTGTCTTTCTCCACATCTCAAAAGCTACTAGTCAGAGGTATGGAACTTAATGAGTAAATTTTATGCTTTCAATATAAATTTCATTCCTAGATTAAATAACTCTGAAGCAGATCTATTAGCTAATGTAGCTTCTAAACTTATTCCCGCAAACGACTTGTCTCCAGATGCATTCTCTATCGAGTTGTTGTTTCGACCATCCATTCCTGACAACATCACGAAATGGAGAGTATTTGATGATGATCAGCAAATTATTAACTTTTTGCACATGGAAGAAACCTTTCAAGGCGCAGTGATAGACGAACACACACATGACAACAATTTGCGCGATTTCACCGTAATACCTGATCCGAAAACTCCTAAAGCTCTATCGGACATGGTAAACTCAATACCCGAAGCTATAATTAGATTAGAGAAGTTTTATGATTTTCAAGATAAATTTAAAAAGACGGTCAATTGTAAAACTAATAGTTCCTCGTTATATTATGAAAAAGTGAACTTAGGAACTAATGAAAATCCTCAGTGCATTAACTTAGGCTTGGGATATTCTCAACAAGAAAAAGATGCATTTATTAATTTGTTCAAAGAATTTAAAGATGTCTTTGCATGGACATATGATGATCTCTAAACTTTCGATCCTAATATCATACAACATGTCAGCCCGATGAAGCCCCAAACCTTACCCTTTCAACAAAAACTGAGGAAAATGCACCCCAAACTGGAACCGACCGTTCAAAAAGAATTGAATAAGATCCTTAATGCTAAAATAATTTTTCCTGTTAGACACACTCAGTGGGTTTCTAACCTCGTCCCAGTCCGGAAGAAAAATGGGGAAATTCGACTCTGCGTCGATTTCCGGAACCTTAATAGGGCGTCTGACAAAGACAACTATCCTGTCCCACCCATGGAACAGATCCTTCAACAGGTATCTGGTTCGGAGAGGCTATCTTTACTAGATGGTTTCTCTGGATACAACCAAGTCCTGATGTCTCCACCAAACCAACTCAAAACTACCTTCCGTACTCCGTGGGGCACCTATGCTTATCGTAAAATGCCCTTTGGATTGATTAATGTCGGTGCTACCTTTCAGAGAGCAATGGATATTGCTTTCCGAGGCTTAATCAATCAGTATGTCATATTTTACTTAGATGATGTGACTGTATATTATAAAAACAAAAACGATCATCTAGCTCATTTACGAGCCATCCTACTGCGATGTCGTAAATATGACATCTCGTTAAATCCGAAAAAATCTATCTTTGTAGTGGAATAGGGTAAACTCCTAGCATTCATTGTGTCTAGTGAAGGAATGATTATTGACCCCGAGAGGACTCAAGTCATCGCAAAACTCCCCCCTCCTACATCCAAAAAATCCATGTAGTTTTTCTTAGGCCAGATTAACTTCGTGAGAAGATTTGTCCCCATTTTCTCCGATATGGTCAGGCCTTTACAGAATTTGATTAAGAAAGACACCCAATATCACTGGGGACCCCTAGAAAATCAAGCTTTTAATGCAGTAAAGAAGGCCATAATAGACGCTTTGTCTCTCATGAGCCCAGACTTTTCTCAAGATTTTACACTCGATACTTTTGCTTCTGACCATTCCTATGTCGCCGTCCTAACCCAAAAGAATGCCGAGAACAATGAAGTACCCATCGCCTTTATGAGCTCCTCTTTCAAAGGTGCTGAAATTAATTACCCAGCGATAGATCGGTAGGCCTATGTTGTTTTCAAAGCAATTAAACACTTCCAGTCCTATCTTTTGAAGTCAAGGACGAAAGTCATTGTCCCTTACCCAGCCGTGAGGAACCTGTTAGTGAAGAAGGAACTAGGAGAAAAGAGAGCCAACTGGGTCACTTCCTTGCAGGAGTATGACTTAGAAATCACCCCATCTCAGATAGTGAGAGGCCAAGGGTTGTGTAAGTTAGTTGCTAATTCAGAATCAGGACAGCAAGAAGAAAGTGATACGTCAAATCTAGGACAAGGCGAACAAAGTCTAATTTGTTGTGCACAAAACCTTGTTAGTCCTTGGTATGACGATATAAGACTCTGTCTTGAATATAGATCATCCCCCCGTCACCTTGACCCCGCCAAAAGAAGAGCATCGAGACTAAATTCTTCCTCCTTTCATCTGGTTAATGGTATCCTGTTTCGTCAAAACTTTGACGGCATACTGATGCGTTGTCTCGAAAAAGACGAAGCAGAAAAACTCTTGCTGGAGTTGCATGCATGAGAAGCTGGTGGCCATTTCGGTGGTGAAACTAATGCTCATAAGGTTATAAGAGCCGGTTATTACTGGCCCATGCTTTTTAGAGATGCCCATGCCTTATGTCATAAATGTATCATCTGTTAGAAAGCGTCAGGGCGATTGCAAAAACCAGCCTTTCCGCTGCAACCCGTCACAGTAGATTCTCCTTTTCAGTAGTGGGGCCTTGATATCATAGGTCCAATCAACCCTCCGTCCTCGCAACAACACAAGTTTATTGTGACAGCCACATATTACTTTACACGATGGTCTGAAGATGTTGCGCTAAGAACTGTCAACACCAGTCAAGTTATTGCCTTTCTAAATTCGAACATTATCACTCGTTTTGGTATCCCTGATTGTTTAGTTTTTGATAATGCTTCTTACATTTCCTCTCTTGAAATGAGTGAGTTCTCTTTGGAAAAGGGAATTAAGTTGAAGTATTCTGCTAGTTATTACCCCTAGGGAAACGGATTAGCAAAATCAACAAACAAGAACTTGATCAAAATTATCAAGAGAACGGTGGTTGAAAATCACAAGAATAGGCACAATGCACTGCTAAATGCATTGTGGGATGATAGGGTGTTGGCAGCCAATTCAATTTTTTCAATTGTCATATAAGTTGCCTACACATTTTGTCTCCTGAACGTCAAGTCATCGTCGCATTGTGCAAGCAGACATTCTTTTTATTTCATGCGACAATTGCAATTTGGTTTCGATTCAGTTTTCATGACTGAAAGCGTGAAAACTCCTCC
>SNQJ01S0156529.1:13225-34587 GCA_010110895.2 Picea sitchensis | reverse complement strand
GTGACCTTCATTTATCAATGCTCTTTGCATGTTGATGCTTTTCCTTTTCATTTGTCGAGAAGTGACTACACCACTTTGGGTTTTGAATACTTGGGATCTCAACTTCTCTCTATTACTTAACAACCTAGTAATGTGAGGATTTATCTTTCCCTCCCTTAATTGCAAAATTATTTTCTATCCATTGATATTTTGTCATTTGAACTACACACAAGTAGCTACACCACTTGGGGTTTGAATAGTTGGAACCTTGACTTCTTTATATTACTCAACAACTTAGTCACATGTAAATTGATCTCCCCCCATACAATTGCAACCAAGCCTTGACAACCTACATTCTCAGAGTACTTTTATTTAAGAGATTATACGAAACTCTACCTTATTTTTTCAAGTGACTAGCATTGCCCTCTATAGACATGGGAGCAATGCTTAGATAAAATATTTTTTCTTATTTTCAACAACCACTATCGTTTCACTAGTAGAGGGATGAGGCAAGGTACACAAACTAATATTTGATTCTCATTCACAACTCCATGTTTAAGTGTGAAAGTGTCATCTTTAAATGTGTCTTCTCATTTAAGTAATTGCTTAGGCACATATGAGTAGGGATATTAACTTGAATGGTGCCAAGGTTTTCAATTTTTTAATACACTCCTCATGATGTTTAACTCTAGTTCTTCTCCTTCAGGTTGGGCATAAGTTATGGTGGTAATAACCTCATTTTTTAATATGCACAAATGATGTCTTCATCTTCTCTTTGTACTCAAAACACACACAAGCTTAATGATTTGAAGGTAGTTTTTTGTTTCAATTCATTGAACATCTTGGTTAATCATGTTTTTGTTGTAATCCATCTCGCAATACAGTTAATGGCCTATAAGCTTTTGGGAAAACCTTAAGCCTGAAATAGACTTGCCACAAATGGCCACAAACGCTTTCCTTAGAACATTGATGTAACATGAAGGTTCTAGGGAATTTTTTTTCCCTTGAAACCAAGGTTCTAGGACAAGCATTTATGACTCTGTCTAGTGTTTGAACGCACAAGCATTTGTAGGAGTAAGCTAATCTTGTGGCAAATTGACCTTATTTTCAACCACAAGTATTATAAGAAACCCATATAAATTCCAAACATTACTAAAATTTCACCATGATCCAATAGCTTTAAATAATGAAACAATGCCCTTAACAATTTTACATAGTTTTAATCAATTCATATTGTCAAAAATTTGATTAGAGTTTTAGATTAATAAGAACTTTAAATTTTTTGTATGATCAAATTCTAAGAATTAAAAGGTATTCTGCTACAAGATTAAACAACCTAGCTTTTATATTAATAATTTATGTATAATTTGCATTTTAACATATTTTTTAAATAACTTTACATTTTAAAAATTATGAAAAAATTTAATACGAGCAAGATAATTTATTAGAACATAGAGAACGGCTATAGTGAAAAAGACAATAAAATAAAATGAAACGTATAATTTAAAAAGAAACACAGACATATGTAGTCGCCCTAGTCTTCATCATTCATTAATTGCCATCGACGTGCGGCTGGATGGGAGGGTGATTAATTGCCACCGAGGCGAGGTTGAACGGAGCAACATCTTTTTTTCGTGATGGTGGTTCACAAATTGGTATGGAAGTCCACAATAGAGGGTTTGATGGCGGATTTAATCATTTTATCTTTTGATGGCGGATGGCGGATTTAATCATTTGAGGGTTTGATGGCGGTATGGAAGTCCACAATAGATGGGTTGGTCATGGAACCAGATTGTTTTTTTGTTGCCATTGGCTTTCGATTTCCTGCCTGCTTTGGTTATTTTTTTTTCGTATTTACAGCATGGCCATGCTGATTTTGAGTCTGTTATTTTATTTTTTCTGCTGGTTTTCGGATCTATTCATTTTATCTTTATTTATTTTTCTGTTTGATAGCGTTTTTTTTTCCTTGGTTTAATGATGCTTTCTGATGTATTCATTTTATGTGATAGCTTTTTTTTGGGTTTAATGGGTGGAACAGATTCCACAGCTACAGTGAGCGCAGAGATACAGATTCCACAGCTACAGTGAACTGTATGTATGAATGATTTGATTTTAACTCAATTCTTTTTTGTCAGTTAGATAAATATATAATGTGTGTTTTAAACCATGCAAGTAGATTAGGTGGAGGAGCTGTTGACTATCTCTGTGTTTAAAAATATATTACCGTGCATGTTTAATATATATCACAAAATTTTTGTGTGTTTAAAAAATATATTACTGTGCATGTTTAATATATATCACAATTTTTGTTAGATATCTTTGAAATATCTCTTCTAAGTTTTCTGGATTTTGATTTTGTTGGGTTCAGTGGGTATGCACCTGTATGTCCGTTTTCTCGCGGCGGAAGTCGGCCATACGGCCTCGAGTTAGGGGTCGCGACGGGTCTGTGGGTGCGCGGGCTATTAGTAGAGATTGGTCAGCCTTTAAGGATGAAAGCCCACACGCTATGCCTCTATTAGGCACTGTTTTTGGACTGTGATATCTAGTTAGTGGGTGTCGTGGCTTGAGTTCCTTACCGCGATGATATTGGTTACAGTCTCGGCAGTCCCAAATAGCCCAGCTGATACAGATACCTTAGATGCAGTGGGCACAAGTGAAAGCTAGGGTTTAATTTGACTCATTTTCTGCCACATAATTATGCATCTCATTTTTGGCTGCATAATTATATAACGCGTGTTTTAAAAAAAATGAGGTAAAGCAGGTAAAGGAAGGCGGAGGAGCTGTTGAATATCTTTGTGTGAAAATGGTAGAGAGTGAGTCATTAGCCATTTTCTTTTCAAATACAATTGATTTCACTTCAACATTTTGTATAATGTCTGGTTTTTAATGTTTTGTTGTCTTTTACAGTTTTCTCAATATTTTTTTTTTGTTTTGTTGGGTTCAATGGGCGGGGAAATCAAGGCAATTCTAGATAGCTCAACTGATGCAAATTCCAGAGGCGTAATGGGCACACGTATATATGGTTGAATCCATGAAATTTCCTAACTTCAGTATAGTGTGTGTTTTTTAAAATTTGGAGGTAATGTAGGTAAAGAAAGGTGGAGGAGTTGTTGAATAATCTTTTGAGTGAGAGGGGCAGAGAGTGAGTCCTCTATCTGTGCAAATCCTATGTAATTATTCTCATTTTGAATACAATTAATCTCTTTGGGGTTTATGATTTTTGGCATTTTTTTAGTATTTTTGTATTTTTATAATATGTTACAATTTATGTTTATTATTTTTGATAATATTTTTGTTGCTTTTTAAAGATTTTTTGATTTTGATTTTGATTTTGTTGGGTTTAATGAGTGGTGAAATCAAGGTAGCTGCCTTGAAGGCTAAGAAGAAGGTATGCATGGTTTAATTTAACTCTTTTTCTGCTATATAATGTGTGTTTTAAAATTTAAAGGCAATGCAGAGAAAGGATGGTGGAGATAAGTGGAGTGCTGTTGAATATCTTTATGTGACAAGGGCAAAGGGTAAGTCCTTTTTGGTGTAAAATCAATGTAATCTTCTTCATTTCAATTACAATTCTTCTCCTCCCTATATATTTAGGTTTTTAGAGTTACGGTCTTGGTTGAAGATGTATTTCAACATACAATATTTGGTTTCTATTTGTCTTTTTTTGGTATTTGTTTAATATATCTCATGAGAATTTTGGTGTTTTTAAAGACTTTTAAATATTTTTTTGGTTTGTTGCCTTGATTGGGAGGGGACACTAAGGCAGGCCCAAATAGTCTAGTTGATGTTGATTCCACAATTTTACAATGGGCATAGGGGGAAGGTTAAGGAAATTGACATAGGGGGAAGGTTAAGGAGAAGGTAAATATGGTTGATTTAACTTATTTTTTGCTACACAATTATATAATGTGTGTTCTAAAAAAAAATTAGAACACATGTAGATAAAGGTAGGTGGAGTGTTGTTGAATATCTGTGTGTTAGAGGGGCACATGGTTTTTTGTGTGAGGAGCATAGGGTGGGTCTTTTTGGGTGCTAAGCCCATGTGTAATCTTCATTTTTAAGATACAAGTGTTCTCTTCTCTCCTTACCTATGGTTTTTGTGTGAGGAGCATAGGGTGGGTCTTTTTTGGGTGCTAAGCCCATGTAATCTTCATTTTTTAAGATACAAGTGTTCTCTTCTCTCCTTACCTATTGAGGATTTATGATTTTTGGTCATTGCTTAAGGTTTTTGGTCTCTATTTCATATTTTTAATAATATGATAGTTTATATTTAATTTTATTTATAATGTGAGATTTTGGTGTCTTTTAAAGACTTTTCATAACATTTTTGTTTTGTTTTGTTGGGTTTTAGTGGGTGGGGAGATTATGGCAAGTGGAAACAACCCAACTCATATGAGAGGTAAATGCGTCTTGGCCTGGTGTGAGGAGATAGGATTTGGTTTAATTAACTCTTTTTGCTACATTTTTTTTTTTGCTTTTATAAATTGTATTCAAGGAGAGAAATATATATTATGTGTATGCACATTTGTTTTTCAAGCCATGTTATGGATTGGTTCTCAAAATTTGGAAGTTCCTCATAAGTAAGACCATAAGTGATGTTTGAATTGGCCACTTATCAAAAAAATTATTGTTCATATATTTCCAAGATTTTAAAAGACATATAGCCAAACATATCTAGGCTACAATCCCTTCTCTTATTTTCATATAATTGTCGATTGTTGGAAAACAAAACACTAACATGACTAGGCATGATATCTAACCCTTCATCTCTATGCTGTTACAATGTTACACTTATAAAAAATGTAGATAATCAACTATTGATTTACCCAACAAAAAAAATAACTTTAAAACATTGATTTCCAAAACTCTTGGACCAAGTCATCCCTAGATTCCAACATTGTCCAAAGCCCAACTTCTACATGAAAAAATGAAGCATAGTTAAAAACATTTTTGTTATGTGGATGTCATCAAAAATTAAATTTAGGAACAAGTTTCTTGTCCTAAATTTACCACACATCCAATTTATAATAACTGGAGAATCACTAAAGCTTTGCAACTTGTGAACCCCTTTTTTTGAATCTAAAGATAACAACAATTTTAAATTTATAAGTTCTGTGTAGTTGTTAGAACCTTCCCCTAGACTTGCTTTGTACTTATAGCAATGAGTATTAGATGTGAAAAGGGTTCCCCTTGCCCCACAAATGGGAGGGGCACTTTGGTTAACCATCAAAGTAGCCCCAAATATGACTTTTCATTTGGCTTATGATTAAGTTTCCTTTGAGGCATGTTTTTTGGAGGGCACTTGTAGCTAGTAATATTTGACCTACATTGGGATGCGGATTGGAAGGCAAGAATGCATCTATTTTCAAGTATTCTAGCCATTCCTTACAAGCCAAAATTCAACTACCTTAGTTAATAATTCAAAGGAGGGCTTTAAATTCTTTAATCTCTTGCTTATTTTGCCAATGAGTAAATCACTTTTCCATAGACTTGAATCTTGCCATCCTACTCTTACCCTTGTCAATTTGTCCATTTCCTCCCAAACTTGTCTAGCATATGCACTTGAAATTAGCAAGTGACATGGTTTCTTCCCAGTCCTTGCATAAGACACATCTATTAGGACCATGATTGTTCCTCCTCTATAGAGCCTCCTAGGTGAGGGCCTTATTCTTTATGGATAACCACAAAAATTATTGCCTTCAACGGAGACATGATTTTCCATTATGGTTTCTATCACTATTAAAATATTAAGGCCTATCACTTTCATAATGGATTATATCCCTGGTTTGAATTAGCCAGATCCCTAGGTACAATTCTTGGACCAAATAATTCATCATCCACCTCTTCAATTCCAAGATGACTTACTTTTAGTTTTTTTGTATATGCCTCCCATAGCTTCCCTTCATGAGCACCTAAATCTATTTGATTTGCATTTTTCCACTCTTGGTGTCGAATAGTGGACAAATTTGAAGAGTTTCTTGAGCTAGGTTAGGAATGCCTTTTCTTTAAGGAGTTTTGATCAAATTGTTAGGAAGTTTATATAGACCTCCACTTCACACCCATGGATCTATTCCCTTAGAATTTTTCTTTGTTCAATTTACTCATCTCAAATTCCCCACTAATGGAAGGCCCAAACCTATGGTCTTCACATTATTTATGTACAGATGCTTTTGAGGATACTTGTAATCCATCTATAGCGTGAGTGTGTATTTGAATGGCCTATCCATCATATTCTGAGTCTCACGAGGTCTTCTTCAGTGCCTTCCAAAGCGATGAGTATTTGTGACTCTTTAACTCCAGATCTTAGGCTTATCTATTGGTTTCCATTTCACTCAATGTTACTGCTTTCTATTTGTACCAGGACACAAAAAATTTTAAATTAATTTTCTTGGTTTTTCTAGGATCCCCTTTGGAATAAAAACCAATGAGTGCCAATACACTAGGATTGTTTTTTTAGCATTGATTTAAACAAAATAATGTGTCCTCCTTTAGATAACCATTTAGATAACCATCTGTTACACCATGAGTTAATTCTCCTTTCAACTTTTGGTATGAGCCATTTTCAATCATTGACCCTATAATTATTTGTCTTGATATAAAACCACAAGTATTTGAAACCTACTTGAAAGTTTGAGATGCGAGATTGAATTGATTTGTTCCTCTGTTGCATCATTGAAAGCAATTGAAGATTTTTTCATATTTACCATCATATATATACCTATACAATATAGTTTTAATATCTCTCTTGATTTAGAATCATCTCTCCTCAAACCATTAAAGAGTAAAAGAACATCATCTACAATAAGTAAATGAGTCAATTTAAGAGATCTGCCTAACCTCATACATTTTGTAGGCCCCATTCTTCTTGCCTCTAGTAAAGCACCTCTGAGCCCTTTAGCTACTATTAGAAATAAAATAGGTGATAAAGGGTAGCCTTATTTGAGCCCTTTTGATGGTCTAATGAAAGCGGTTGTTGATCCATTGATTAAGATTGCAAATGATACTAATGTCAAGCAAATAATTATCTAGTTCATTAAATGCACACAAAAACTAATGCGTGTTAGCATCAACCACATATACAACTAGTTTATTTGATCATATGCTTTAGAAAGATCCAAATTTAGAACCATAGCTTGCAACCTCTTTGTTTTAATAGTATGCATCCTTTCTTGTGCCACTCCCACCACATATGGTATTTGTATGCTATGGGAGGAGCCCAATTTTGCAATTTTGAAATTGTCTCAGAGCATTTTCTTTACTCTCAAGGCTATTATCTTAGCAGTTATCTTGTAAATAGAATTGCATAGGGAAATTGGCTTGAAGTCATCCAAAATGTTTGGCTTGAAGTCGTCCAAAATGTCAAGTTTGTCCTTTTTTAGAGTTAATGTAATAAAAGTAGAATTGAAGATACCTAGGATTCTTCTAGTACTCTTTTACTGATCAATAACTATAACAAATTATCTTTTATTAACTCATATAAGCTTGTTAAGAACTCTATTTCCCAACCATCCGATTCAGACTTTTGTCTTTTTGAAAACTATTAAGTACCACGTGTAACTTATATTTAGTAATCTACTCCATTTATCTCTCATTGGTTGTCTCATCTATAAAGTCAAGGAAGAATGATGGCATCTTGATTATTATTCTTTCCCTATCCTCTTATATATCTTCCCAAAATGATTCATCCCTAAAGAACAATGTCTTTGAAGTTCTAGGATTTTGATCGATCATCTCTTTGTACCTCCTAGAATGTGTATTGGTCTTTCCTGTTATCACATGATTTGTTCTCGTGCAAAGCCCTTCAAAAAAATCCCAATCTTGTGTAACAATTGGAATCTTCTACCACTTTCACCTTGGTAGATACTTCCCTCATTTTTGTGATGGAAGGAGGTCCACCACAAGGGGCTTCCCTGGTGACTTCAAGGGGATCAAATAGCAAGATTAGTGAGCCTACAACCCCTATATATTGGTCACCTAAATGTTGGAAGTATAGACAGGTATAGGATAGGAAAAGGAAAATAACAAATGTAATTGGTTCACTTGTATGAGACAATAATTAATTTGGAGCATAATATAGACAATTATCAAGTTATATAGCTCATTGATAACTTCTTAGACACTAGATAATCAATAAAACCACAATGGGTACATTTGCAAAATTACTTTTGTAAATCAATGTAGAACATCAATTAATAATTGACAATGACAACACGAAATAATACTCACAAATGACTTCTTAGACACTAGATAATCAATAAATGCAAAATATAGACAATCACCAAGTTATATAGCTCGATAAAGACTTCTTAGACACTAGATAATCAATAAATGCAATGGCTGTTGCAAAATTACTGTTGTAAATCAATGTAGAACATCAATTAATAATTTACAATGACAACACGAAATAATACTCACAATTGAATTCTTAGACACTAAACAATCAATAAATGCAATGGTTGTTGCAAAATTACCATTGTAAATCAATGTACAACATCAATTAATATTTTACAATGACAACAAGAAATAATACTCACAAATGTGGCAATTTACTATGGAAAACAAGCCTTCAACATGTACAATATTATCCAATTGCTAGATGTAAATTCTGAGTATCAAGCCGCTTTTCCGAGTGTGTTTGCAACAAATTGAAGTAAAAATCAATGGTTGTAGCAAACTTTTGTAACAACAACAATAAATAGCATTAGTGTAATGTTCCCAAGCCATTTTTTTTTTTCGCTTGGAGCACTAACTGACCATTGATTTGCTTGTTTGTGTATGTTTATTTGCAGGTTGGCCTCTTAAGTTTCGGCCTTAGGGTTTATAGTTTAGTTATTATGCTTAGATCTGAAGATAAACAATGGAGATACAAGATAACACAAGATATGGAACCAAACAACATAAATTTGACCTTTATTGATATGATAAGCAAGAACCTGATACAAAAAGGATGCAGATCTGGATTAACATCAGATAGCTCCAATAGATAATATATGAGCTGCTACAAAATGCTCTCGGAAGAAGATGCAAGCCTCCAAAGGCTGGATATACAATGAAGATCAATACAAGAAGAACCAGGGTCAAGTCCAAACCCCTTGGCTGATGGCACGTCCTCCTGAAGAGCTGAGAAGACCCAAGGTTCCGGCCTAGATGAAGGAAGCCCCCAAATAGCACCAAACTCCACAGAATGATAGATCGGGGCAAGTAAAAGCCCTCCCTGAAGTCTCAAGGCATGATGCCAAGAACTACTCCAAATCGTTGAATCCACAATCAAGATGACGCCATCCTGAATACTGTCAAGCTCAATATTTCGGCCTTAATGGAAGAGGCCTCCAAATACCTTGAAACTCCCTAGAAAGACAGATCGGGCCACGGCAAGTCACTAGGTGAAGTCTCAAGGTCAGATCTGAAGTATAACCCCTCCAAACTGAGTAGATCTGGATCACAGTAGCGCTCTCCTTCTCTCCAAAACGTGCCAAAGCTCTAGATAATTATCCGGCAAGAGTAACCCTGTCAAAATACACTAGATCCGATGATCAAGGCCCTGCAAGAAATACCCAGGGGCTAGAATGTCAAAAATCCTTGTCAATCACCTGGATCAAACTTCTCTCCAAAGAATGATGCACCCCCTTACTGGAAATCCTCAAGGGTACGACCTACTACAGTCCTGGATGAGTGATGGTACTTTTGAGTGCTGTAGAATGGTGTGGGTGGAGTATTGCATCCCCGAGACCAAGATTGGAACAAGATGGGTGGAATCTTTCACCACCGAGTTGTTCTCTAGGGTTTGTACTCTCAAAACCCTTAAAACTGTGTGCTTAAGAGCCCAATAGCAAAATGCATAATAATCCAAGACGACTGAGAGGTGCGCCCTAGGCTTTCCTTTATACCTCCTTCTATTCTTCTGTTGAGTTAAGTTAACCCGATATAAGAACCTGATACAAAAAGGATGTAGATCTGGATTAACATCAGATAGCTCCAATAGATAATATATGAGCTGCTACAAAATGCTCTCGGAAGAAGATACAAACCTCCAAAGGCTGGATATACAATGAAGATCAATACAAGAAGAGCCAGGGTCAAGTCCAAACCCCCTGGCTGATGGCACGTCCTCCTGAAGAGCTGAGAAGACCCAAGGTTCCGGCCTAGCTGAAGGAAGCCCCCAAATAGCACCAAACTCCACAGAATGATAGATCGGGGCAAGTAGAAGCCCTCCCTGAAGTCTCAAGTCAAGATGCCAAGAACTACTCTAAACCGTTGAATCCACAATCAAGACGACGCCCTCCTGAATACTGTCAAGCTCAATATTTCGGCCTTGATGGAAGAGGCCTCCAAATACCTTGAAACTCCCTAGAAAGATAGATCGGGCTACAACAAATCACTAGGTGAAGTCTCAAGGTCAGATCTGAAGTATAAACCCTCCAAACTGAGTAGATCTGAATCACAGTAGCGCTCTCCTTCTCTCCAAAACATGCCAAAGCTCTAGATAATTATTCGGCAAGAGTAACCCTCTCAAAATACACTAGATCTGATGATCAAGGCCCTGCAAGAAATACCTAGATGCTAGAATATCAGAAAGCCTTGTCAATCACCTGGATTGAACTTCTCTCCAAAGAATGATGCACCCCCTTGCTAGAAACCCTCAAGGGTATGACCTACTACTGTCCTGGATGAGTGATGGTACTTGTGAGTGCTGTATAATGGTGTGGGTGGAGTATTGCATCCCCGAGACCAAGCTTGGAACAAGATGGGTGGAATCTTTCACCATCGAGTTGTTCTCTAGGGTTTGTACTCTCAAAACCCTTAAAACTGTGTGCTTAAGAGCCCAATAACAAAATGCATAATAATCCAAGACGACTGAGAGGTGCGCCCTAGGCTTTCCTTTATACCTCCTTCTATTCTTCTGTTGAGTTAAGTTAACCTAATACAAGAACCTAATACAAAAAGGATGTAGATCTGGATTAACATCAGATAGCTCCAATAGATAATATATGAGCTGCTACAAAATGCTCTTGGAAGAAGATGCAAGCCTCCAAAGGCTGGATATACAATGAAGATCAATACAAGAGGAACCAGGGTCAAGTCCAAACCCCCTGGCTGATGGCACGTCCTTTTGAAGAGCTAAGAAGACGCAAGGTTCCGACCTAGCTGAAGGAAGCCCCCAAATAGCACCAAACTCCACAGAATGATAGATCAGGGCAAGTAGAAGCCCTCCCTCAAGATGCCAAGAACTACTCCAAACCGTTGAATCCACAATCAAGACAACGCCCTCCTGAATACTTTCAATCTCAATATTTCGACCTTGATGGAAGAGGCCTCCAAATACCTTGAAACTCCCTAGAAAGATAGATCAGACCACAAAAAGTCACTACGTGAAGTCTCAAGGTCGAATCTGAAGTATAACCCCTCCAAATTGAGTAGATTTGAATCACAGTAGCGCTCTCCTTCTCTCCAAAACGTGCCAAAGCTCTAGATAATTATCCGGCAAGAGTAACCCTCTCAAAATACACTAGATTTGATGATCAAGGCCCGACAAGAAATACCCAGGTGCTAGAATGTCAAAAAGCCTTGTCAATCACCTGGATCGAACTTCTCTCCAAAGAATGATGCATCCCCTTGCTGGAAACCCTCAAGGGTACGACCTACTACTGTCCTGGATGAGTGATGGTACTTGTGAGTACTGTAGAATGGTGTGGGTGGAGTATTGCATCCCCGAGACCAAGCTTGGAACAAGATGGGTGGAATCTTTCACCATCGAGTTGTTCTCTAGGGTTTGTACTCTCAAAATCCTTAAAACTGTGTGCTTAAGAGCCCAATAACAAAATGCATAATAATCCAAGACGACTGAGAGGTGCGCCCTAGGCTTTTCTTTATACCTCCTTCTATTCTTCTGTTGAGTTAAGTTAACCTAATACAAGAACCTGATACAAAAAGGATGCAGATCTGGATTGACATCAGATAGCTCCAATAGATAATATATGAGCTGCTACAAAATGCTCTCGGAAGAAGATACAAGCCTCCAAAGGCTGGATATACAATGAAGATCAATACAAGAAGAACCATGGTCGAGTCCAAACCCCCTGGCTGATGGCACGTCCTCCTGAAGAGCTGAGAAGACCCAAGGTTTCGGCCTAGCTGAAGGAAGCCCCCAAATAGCACCAAACTCCACAGAATGATAGATTGGGGCAAGTAGAAGCCCTCACTGAAGTCTCAAGTCAAGATGCCAAGAACTACTCCAAACTGTTGAATCCACAATCAAGACGACACCCTCCTGAATACTGTCATGCTCAATATTTCGGCCTTGATGGAAGAGGCCTCCAAATACCTTGAAACTCTTTAGAAATATAGATCGGGCCACGACAAGTCACTAGGTGAAGTCTCAAGGTCAGATCTGAAGTATAACCCCTCCAAACTGAGTAGATTTGAATCACAGTAGCGCTCTCCTTCTCTCCAAAACGTGCCAAAGCTCTAGATGATTATCCGGCAAGAGTAACCCTC
Source organism: Picea sitchensis (assembly GCA_010110895.2). Lineage (NCBI taxonomy): Eukaryota > Viridiplantae > Streptophyta > Pinopsida > Pinales > Pinaceae > Picea > Picea sitchensis. The sequence continues at coordinate 22,113 of SNQJ01S0156529.1, read as the reverse complement.
TCAAAATACACTAGATCTGATGATCAAGGCCCTGCAAGAAATACCCAGGTGCTAGAATGTCAAAAAGCCTTGTCAATCACCTGGATCGAACTTCTCTCTAAAGAATGATGCACCCCCTTGCTGGAAACCCTCAAGGGTACGACCTACTACTGTCCTGGATGAGTGATGGTACTTGTGAGTGCTGTAGAATGGTGTGGGTGGAGTATTGCATCCCCGAGACCAAGCTTGGAACAAGATGGGTGGAATCTTTCACCACCGAGTTGTTCTCTAGGGTTTGTACTTTCAAAACCCTTAAAACTGTGTGCTTAAGAGCCCAATACCAAAATGCATAATAATCTAAGACGACTAAGAGGTGCGCCCTAGGCTTTCCTTTATACCTCCTTCTATTCTTCTGTTGAGTTAAGTTAACCCGATACAAGAACCTGATACAAAAAGGATGTAGATGTGGATTAACATTAGATAGCTCCAATAGATAATATATGAGCTGCTACAAAATGCTCTCGGAAGAAGATACAAGCCTCCAAAAGCTGGATATACAATGAAGATCAATACAAGAAGAGCCAGGGTCAAGTCCAAACCCCCTGGCTGATGGCACGTCCTCCTGAAGAGCTGAGAAGACCCAAGGTTCCGACCTAGCTGAAGGAAGCCCCCAAATAGCACCAAACTCCACAGAATGATAGATTGGGGCAAGTAGAAGCCCTCCCTGAAGTCTCAAGTCAAGATGCCAAGAACTACTCCAAACCGTTGAATCCAAAATCAAGACGACGCCCTCCTGAATACTGGCAAGCTCAATATTTCGACCTTGATGGAAGAGGCCTCCAAATACCTTGAAACTCCCTAGAAAGATAGATCGGGCCACGACAAGTCACTAGGTGAAGTCTCAAGGTCAAATCTGAAGTATAACCCCTCCAAACTGAGTAGATCTGAATCACAGTAACGCTCTCCTTCTCTCCAAAACGTGCCAAAGCTCTAGATAATTATCCGGCAAGAGTAATCCTCTCAAAATACACTAGATCTGATGATCAAGGCCCTACAAGAAATACCCAGGTGCTAGAATGTCAAAAAGCCTTATCAATCACCTGGATCGAACTTCTCTCCAAAGAATGATGCACCCCCTTGCTGGAAACCCTCAAGGGTACGACCTACTACTGTCCTGGATGAGTGATGGTACTTGTGAGTGCTATAGAATGGTGTGGGTGGAGTATTGCATCCCCGAGACCAAGCTTGGAACAAGATGGGTGGAATCTTTCACCACCGAGTTGTTCTCTAGGATTTGTACTCTCAAAACCCTTAAAACTGTGTGCTTAAGAGCCCAATAGAAAAATGCATAATAATCCAAGACGACTGAGAGGTGCGCCCTAGGCTTTCCTTTATACCTCCTTCTATTCTTCTGTTGAGTTAAGTTAACCTGATACAAAAAGGATGTAGATCTGGATTAACATCAATTAGCTCCAATAGATAATATATGAGCTGCTACAAAATGCTCTCGGAAGAAGATGCAAGCCTCCAAAGGCTGGATATACAATGAAGATCAATACAAGAAGAACCAGGGTCAAGTCCAAACCCCCTGGCTGATGGCACGTCCTCCTGAAGAGCTAAGAAGACCCAAGGTTCTGGCCTAGCTGAAGGAAGCCCCCAAATAGCACCAAACTCCACAGAATGATAGATTGGGGCAAGTAGAAGCCCTCCCTGAAGTCTCAAGTCAAGATGCCAAGAACTACTCCAAACCGTTGAATCCACAATCAAGACGACGCCCTCCTGAATACTGTCATGCTCAATATTTCGACGTTGATGGAAGAGGCCTCCAAATACCTTGAAACTCCCTAGAAAGATAGATCGGACCACGACAAGTCACTAGGTGAAGTCTCAAGGTCAGATTTGAAGTATAACCCCTCCAAACTGAGTAGATTTGAATCACAGTAGCGCTCTCCTTCTCTCCAAAACGTGCCAAAGCTCTAGATAATTATCCAGCAAGAGTAACCCTCTCAAAATACACTAGATCTGATGATCAAGGCCCTGTAAGAAATACCCAGGTCCTAGAATGTCAAAAAGCCTTGTCAATCACCTGGATCGAACTTCTCTCCAAAGAATGATGCACCCCCTTGCTGGAAACCCTCAAGGGTACGACCTACTACTGTCCTGGATGAGTGATGGTACTTGTGAGTGCTGTAGAATGGTGTGGGTGGAGTATTGCATCCCCGAGACCAAGCTTGGAACAAGATGGGTGGAATCTTTCACCACCGAGTTGTTCTCTAGGGTTTGTACTTTCAAAACCCTTAAAACTGTGTGCTTAAGAGCCCAATAGAAAAATGCATAATAATCCAAGACGACTGAGAGGTGCGCCCTAGGATTTCCTTTATACCTCCTTCTATTCTTCTGTTGAGTTAAGTTAACCTGATACAAGAACTTGATACAAAAAGGATGTAGATCTGGATTAACATCAGATAGCTCCAATAGATAATATATGAGCTGCTACAAAATGCTCTCGGAAGAAGATGCAAGCCTCCAAAGGCTGGATATACAATGAAGATCAATACAAGAAGAACCAGGGTCAAGTCCAAACCCCCTGGCTGATGGCACGTCCTCCTGAAGAGCTAAGAAGACCCAAGGTTCTGGCCTAGCTGAAGGAAGCCCCCAAATAGCACCAAACTCCACAGAATGATAGATTGGGGCAAGTAGAAGCCCTCCCTGAAGTCTCAAGTCAAGATGCCAAGAACTACTCCAAACCGTTGAATCCACAATCAAGACGACGCCCTCCTGAATACTGTCATGCTCAATATTTCGACGTTGATGGAAGAGGCCTCCAAATACCTTGAAACTCCCTAGAAAGATAGATCGGACCACGACAAGTCACTAGGTGAAGTCTCAAGGTCAGATTTGAAGTATAACCCCTCCAAACTGAGTAGATTTGAATCACAGTAGCGCTCTCCTTCTCTCCAAAACGTGCCAAAGCTCTAGATAATTATCCAGCAAGAGTAACCCTCTCAAAATACACTAGATTTGATGATCAAGGCCCTGCAAGAAAAACCTAGGTGCTAGAATGTCAAAAAGCCTTGTCAATCACCTCGATCAAACTTCTCTCTAAAGAATGATGCACCCCCTTGCTGGAAACCCTCAAGGGTACGACCTACTACTATCCTGGATGAGTGATGGTACTTGTGAGTGCTGTAGAATGGTGTGGGTGGAGTATTGCATCATCGAGACCAAGCTTGGAACAAGATGGGTGGAATCTTTCACCACCGAGTTGTTCTCTAGGGTTTGTACTCTCAAAACCCTTAAAACTGTGTGCTTAAGAGCCGAATAGCAAAATGCATAATAATCCAAGACGACTGAGAGGTGCGCCCTAGGCTTTCCTTTATACCTCCTTCTACTCTTTTGTTGAGTTAAGTTAACCCTTAGGTTCAACTCCTATAACAACCTCAAGCGTTCTAATCTTCCAGTGAGTTACTTTTTACCTTTTCAAGTCAACTTCAAATTATAAAATTGAGTTAGCTGACTTTTACCCATGCTGCATGAGACTATAGTCTAGTGGGGATGACTAGACTACTAAGTCTCTCCAAACCTCTTTATCAAGAGGTGGGGGACATTACAGTCTCCCTTGCTAGAAATTGCTTGTCCACAAGCAATTCTGAACCTGTCTCCTGTATCACCTGTTCACTCTCCCACGTAGCATCCTCAATAGGCAGATCCTTCCACTTGACTAAGTATTCCTTGATGCTTCTCCTTCGGAGTTTCTTCTCCCGAACCTCTAGTATTTCCTCCGACATTAGTACCAACTGCCCCTCTTCATCTAAGGGTGGCAGTACCTTGAGTGGGGTGATGTGTTGGCCAATGGCCCTCTTCAAACATGACACACGGAAGATGTCGTGAATTCTGTTGCCCTGTGGAAGCTCAAGTTCATAAGCCACAACCCCTACCTTCCTGTTGATCCTGTAGGGTCCAAAAAACTGGGGTTGGAGCTTTTCTGCTCCGCTTCTTTTGATAGAAGCATGCCTGTACGGTTGGAGCCTTAAGTAGACTAAGTCACCAACCTCAAATGTGCGCTCTATCCTGTGTTTGTTCCCCTGGACCTTTTGCTGATTTTGTGCCCTTTGCAGATGATCTTTCAATTCCCTGAGTATGTCTTGACTCTGATGCACCTAATCCTGTACCATAGGAGCTCTTCTATCACCTAAGGCAATCTCCACAAAGGAGAGAGGGTCATAACTGTACAAGGCCCTGAATGGAGTCATATTGATGGACATGTGATAAGTGGTGTTGTAACCGTATTCCCCCAGGTGTAGCCACCTAACCCATGCCTTCTGCTGCCCTGCTACGTAATTTTTGAGGTAGCCTTCCACCCACTTGTTGACTATTTCCGTCTGCCCATCAGTCCGAGGGTGGTAACTGGTGATAGGGGTCAAAGCCGTACCAACCAACTTGAATAACTCTTGCCAAAAGGTGCTCATAAATCGGCTATCCCTGTCACTAACAATAGTCTTGGGCAACTCGTGTAGCTTGAAGATCTTCTTGAAGAACAAATCTGCAACCTGTGCTGCGCTGAAGTCTGTGGCAATGGAGAAGAAGTGCAAACTTAGTTAACCTGTCCACCACCACGAAAATACATTTTTTCCCCTACGCCCTTGGCAATCCTGTGATGAAGTCCATGGAGATGCTTTCCCATTTGTGCTCTGGAATGGGTAAAGGTTGTAACAGTCCTGTTGGATGGGTATGCTCATCCTTGTTTTTCTGGCAAGTAGTGCACTCTTTGATGTGGCGCACTACATCTTCTTTGAGACCCCTCCATGAAAACCTTTCTCGTACCTGTCTGTATGTTTTGACAATGCCTTGGTGCCCCGCCATCGGTGAATGATGACATGCCTGTAGTATCTTGGCCTTGACAAGCGAACTGGCTTTTGGAGTATTCCACCAAGAGGTGGGCCTTCCAGTCAACTGAGATATTGGTCGTGGCATAAATTGATAGCCTTCTAGATAATGCAACTGCAACTATGTTATTCTTCCCCTTGACAAATTCAATGTCAAAATCATAGTCCTGTATCTTGCTGACCCACTTCTGTTGTCTCTCATTCAAGTCCTTCTGTTCCAAGAAGTACTTAAGGCTGTTGTGATCTGATTTCACTACAAATCTTGCCCTTACCAAGTATTGCCTGAATTTGGCTAAGGCGTGCATGGTAGCCAACATTTCTTTATCGTAGATAGTGTAAAGAAGTTAAGGGCCCCTCAATTTTCGGCTCTCATAGGCAAGGGGAGGCCCTATTCAGCATCAGTATAGCTCCAATGCCCTCTCTGGATGCATCACACTCCAATGTGAAGGGTTGGCCGAAATATGGCAAGGCTAAAATTGGGCATGTGCTCATTACCTTTTTCATCTTGTCAAATGTAGACTGTGCCTCTTCACTCCATTTGAAAGCTCCTTTCTTGGTCAAATCGGTCAAGGGTGCACAAAGTTGTGAGAACCCCTTGATGAACCTCCCGTAATAATTGCAAATGCCGAGAAATCCCCTCAACTCTGTAAGAGTCTTAGGTGTGGGCCAGTCAAGTATCGCTTGGATCTTCTCTTGGTGTACCTGTACCCCCTTTACTCCAATGATGTGCCCCAAGTAGAGGACCTTTGTCATCCCAAATTCACATTTGGACTCCTTGGCATACAAGGATTGGTCCTCCATGATAGTTAAGATTTGTTCCACATGCTGAAGATTCTCCTCCCAAGTCTTGCTATAGATCAACAAGTCATAAAAAAATACAAGAAGGTGCTTCCTCAACTGCTTGTTGAAGACGTGATTCATGCATGACTGAAATGTGGCTGGCGCATTGGTCAATCCAAATGGCATCACTAGGAATTCATAGTGGCCATAGTGACACCTGAAGGCAGTTTTGGGGATGTCTTGCTCCCTCATTTTGATCTGATGATAACCAGAGCGCAAGTCAATCTTGGTGATGTAAACAGTCCCATGGAGCTCGTCTAATAGCTCATCAATCCTCAGAATGGGATACCTGTTTTTAATAGTCTTCTTGTTTAATGCCCTGAAATCAATGCACATGCGCATGGTTCCATCCTTCTTCTTGACCAGTACCACTGATGATGCAAAAGGACTGGAACTTGGTCTAATGTGACCCATGTCTAACAGTTCTTTGATGGCATTCTTTATCTCGTATTTGTACTTCTTTGGGTGTCTATAGGGAGTGGTGATGATTGGTTTTTCCCCTCTTCCAACTCTATGATATGCTTAAACCCCCTATCTGGTGGCACTCCAGGTGGAATGGGTCCAAACTCCTTGCTATGTTTGTCAATGATCCTCTGAATCTCTGGTGCATAGTGAACCTTTCCTTTCTTGTCCACACGTGCCAAAATCTTACACTTTGCCGCATATACAATCTCTCTTCTGAAAATGGCCTCCATATGCTTTGTTGTAACTACTCTGGTTGTGTTTCCAGACATGCCCCTGAGAACTACCTTTCTCCCACTCTCCTCTGTGAAAGACATCTCCATACTCTTGTAGTTGGTGGTGATAGGTCCCAACATACTAAGCCAGTGAACTCCAAGGATGATGTTTGTATCAGGGAGGTCCATCACATAGAAGTCCTGTGCTAAGTCATGCCTACCCAGTGTAAGCTTCATCCCTGGAATATACCTGTTATAAGGCATGGTGCTTCCTCCTACTACCCCCACCTTGAATCCTTCAAATTCAACTATGGGTATGTGCCTCCTCTGTAGTAGTGCCGAGTCAATGAAGTTGTGAGAATCACCCCCATCAATGAGAACCGAAACCCTTTGCACCTGCAATACTCCTCTCATCCTGAAGGTGTTGTACTTGGATACCCCACTGATAGATGCCAATGTAGCCTTCTCCTCTGTTGCACTGTCGTGACCTGTAGCCTCCTCTTCTGCAGTTTAGGTGGTGTCTGCTTCTATGTTTTGGATGTGGCCGAAATCCTCCTCATTATCCGATGTCACCTAAATGTAATGAGCCTTGCGATGACCCATACACTTGTGGGATGGGTCCCATGGTTCTTTGCATGTGTAGCATAACTGCTTTCTTCTCAGTTCTCTTCTAGTGTTCTCATCCATCCTACCTCTTCCCTTGTCAAACCCCCTTGGGTGTCTTCCTCCAGTGTTTAGAGGTGGTCTAGGCATAAACTTAGATTTTGCTGTTGGACCTAGATCTCTTGTCCTCCATATAGCATCCTGCAAGTTGATAGGTTTGAAAGCCTTAACACAACCCTTTAAGGGTTCCATTAACCCTTCTGTGAAAAGCATCACGAGTCTAGACTGTGACATGTCTTGTACCATGATTGCTAGCCTCTAAAACTCCTCAATATACACCTCCGGTGATCCTGTCTATCGGAGTTGTGTGAGTTCCTTGAAATGGATTTCTGGATCCCCTTGGTCAAACCTGTCAATGAGCCTCTGTGTAAACTCTGTGTATGCCACTATTTGATTGTGGCCAAGTGTAGATAACCCATGGTACCACCAGTCATGAGCTTTGCCCTCCAAGTACATGGTGGCAAACTTGATGGCATCCATTTCTCTCATAGGGTTAAGCTGCAGGTAAGTGTTTAGCTTTTGTACCCACGCCTGTGCAGTCATCTTGGCCGAACCATCAAAGTAAGGGATCTCCATCTTGCCAGCCCTGCGCTCTAACTCATAGTTGTTCCTGTGGTACGGCCTCTGAGTTTTCCCTCTGAATTTCAGTCCACAATACTGATCCAAGGTGATCTGTCTTTGGATTGGTATGCTTAGTGAGTTATATTCCCTGACATACTGCTCAAAGTTGTCATCAAATTCGTCTTGGTAGCCTGGCTGTGGCTGCTCATCCAAGAACGAAGGAAGATAGGGCCTATGGGTGGCCTTGCTGTGTGTCTGTCCATGTGGTGCACCTCCTCCATGACTCTGCCCCTCCGTGTGATAGTGGGGAATGTGCCCCTACTGATGTTTATACCCTCCATGAGATCCACTAGCCTCTCTGTTGGTATATGTCTCAGGTCCCTTTCCTCCATGAGTCAAGTGTAATAGTACATGTGAGATCTTATCTTGGTTGGCACTTACCTTGTCTAAGGTTTCCCTCAACTCACTCTGACTTCTGTGCGATGCCTCCTGGTTTTCCTGTAAGTGTGTGACCAACGTGCTCTCTGTCTGGAGTATGGACTTACATAGTTCCCGTGTCAAGGTTGCTAAGACCTGTGGCTCACTGTCCTCACCTGAACCTTCCATATCGGTCTTTGCCTCACCTGTTTGTTTCCTTCTTCTGCCCATATAAATGCCATTGAATTTCTGCATGCGCTAATCCTCGCAGGATGGGAGGATCAGAGCTCTGATACCACTGTAATGTTCCGAAGCCAATTTTTTTTCGCTTGGAGCACTAACTAACCATTGATTTGCTTGTTTGTGTATGTTTATTTGCAGGTTGGCCTCATAAGTTTCGGCCTTAGGGTTTATAGTTCAGTTATTATGCTTAGATGTGAAGATAAACAATGGAGATACAAGATAACACAAGATATGGAACCAAACATCATAAATCTGACCTTTATTGATATGATAAGCAAGAACCTGATAAAAAAAGAATGCAGATCTGGAATAACATCAGATAGCTGTAATGATGTCAAGCCAAATTTTTTGCTTGGAATCACTAACTACCACTGATTTGTTGATGTGTAGGTGTTTATTGAGATATTAAGTGCATACAAGATTCATTCAACACATGAAGATCACAATACATTCAAAATATAGAAGCACAAGCAAAGATTTGACCTTTTTATTATGAGCAATGTAAGATCAATACAATAGATGGCCGATCTGGCATAAACCTTAGATGGCCGTACCAACAATAGATACGAGATGCTACAAAATGCTCCCGTCAATACAAAAGAAGCCTCAAAAGGCTGGATAA
>SNQJ01S0156529.1:0-11755 GCA_010110895.2 Picea sitchensis | reverse complement strand
GCCCTTGCTCATCTGTGAATGTGGGCATGTACGGTCTGGGGTTAGCTCTGCTACCCGAGTGTCGGCCTAGCTGTTCATCTGTGAACACTGGCATGTATGGCCTAGGATTGATCCTGCTACCCATTTGCCCATGGGATGTGCCACCTCCCAAACTTCCTTCAGATCCCGGTGATTTCTCCGGGTTATATCTGATTTCCTCATGTGTTCCACTGGAACCACCAGCCTCCTTATTTCCATACGTATCAGGATCCTTTCCTTGATGGGTTACTTGCATTAGAAGGTCAGTTATCCGAGATTGGTTCTCATTCATCTTTTGCAGATTCTCGTCAACCCTCTTCAAGGTTTCAGAAATTTAGGCCTGTCCCCTTCTGCTGGTTTCCTGATACTCATCCAAGTGTTAGACCAATGTGCTTTCTGTGCGGTTCATGTTTTGCTGGAACTTACCAAATTCGACTACTAAGAAAGCCAAGCTCTGAGGCTCATGGTCATCCTCCGACCCTTCCATTTCTGCCTCTGTTTCACTGCTGTTTTTCTTCCTCTGACCCATAACAATTCCACTGTACCTCTGCATGCACCGATCCCTCCACAGGTTTGGAGGATCGAAGCTCTGATACCACTTTAATGATCCCAAGCCAATTTTTTTGCTTGCAATCACTAACTACCACTGATTTGTTGATGTGCAGGTGTTTATTGAGATATTAAGTGCATACAAGATTCATCCAACACATGAAGATCACAATACATTCAAAATATAGAAGCACAAGCAAAGATCTGACCTTTTTATTATGAGCAATGTAAGCTCAATACAATAGATGGCTGATCTAGCATAAACCTCAGATGGCCGTACAAACAATAGATACGAGCTGCTACAAAATGCTCCCGTCAATACAAAAGAAGCCTCAAAAGGTTGGATAAGTAATGAAGACCAGTACCAAGCAGATCTGAATGCCAAATCCTCCAGCTGAAGAGTGCCACGCTCCAAGTGAAGATTGAAGCCCTCAATAATTTGGCCCTGATGGAAGAATACTCCAAATGAGCCCAAACTCGGTCAGATAATAGATCAGGGCAGTGGGATCCTCCTTCTGAAGTTTCAAGCCCAACGTCCAAGGCCAACCCCTCCAACTGCTGAATATTCTAAGGGAGTTGCGCCCTGTTGAATAGCTGAAACCCTAGGCAACTCGTCCCTGAAGAAATACACCTCCAATTGACGTGAAACTCTCCAAGAATATAGATCGGGCTATGAGAATCCCGTGGGAGAAGTTTCAGACCCAGATCTCAAGCAAATCTCTCTAGATCTAAGAAATACAGAAAAGTGAGACGTCCTCCTATCCTCCAAATCGTCCCAAGCTGTTGCTGAATATTGAGTGGTGATAACTCTTCAAGAAAACCCTCAGAATGATGATGGAGCACCTGCAAATAAAACCCAACTGATGAAATGCCCAACGCTCCTCATGATTGGCTAGATCGAACCCTCCTCAATGGTATGGTGCACCCTTGCTGGAAACTCCCCAACAGTACGGCCCTGCTATCTTCTGAAGCTCTAGAAGGAGATATGCTGAGAGTAGAATGGTGTGGAGGAATCTTTCATCCCCGAGACCAAGCTGTGGAACAAGGTGAGTGGATATTTGACCACTGAGTTGCTCACAAGGGTTTGTACAGCAAAACCCCCAAACTGAATGCTCAAGAGCAATAACAAGCAATATACCAAAATCCGAATGACTAATAGGTGTGCCCCAACCTCTTACTTATACTTTTCCTTCTAATTCTCTGTTGAGTTAGGTTAATCCCTAGGGTTATTCTTCTATTCTTCTGTTGAGTTATATTTTACTCCTTTATCCCTTTCCTTTCTTAAGTCAACTTAAAAATATAACTTTAGCCTCGTTGACTTCCCCCCTCAGTGCGAGACTATGGCCTAGTGGGGGTGCATAGGCCATTGAGTCTCCTCATCACCTCTCTAAGAGGTGGGGGACATTACAATAGCTCCAATAGATAATATATGAGCTGCTACAAAATTCTCTCGGAAGAAGATGCAAGCCTCCAAAGGCTGGATATACAATGAAGATCAATACAAGAAGAACCAGGGTCAAGTCCAAACCCCTTGGTTGATGGCATGTCCTCCTAAAGAGCTGAGAAGACCCAAGGTTTCGGCCTAGCTGAAGGAAGCCCCCAAATAACACCAAACTCCACAGAATTGTAGATCGGGGCAAGTAGAAGCCCTCCTTGAAGTCTCAAGTCAAGATGCCAAGAACTACTCCTCCAAACTGCTGAATTCACAATTAAGATTGCGCCCTCCTAAATACTGTCAAGCTCAATATTTCGGCCCGGATGGAAGAGGCCTCCAAATACCTTGAAACTCCCTAGAAAGATAGATCAGACCACGACAAGTCACTAGGTGAAGTCTCAAGGTCAGATTTGAAGTATAACCCCTCCAAAATGAGTAGATCTGAATCACAATAGCGCTCTCATTCTCTCCAAAACGTGCCAAAGCTTTAGATAATTATCCGACAAGAGTAAGCCTCTCAAAATACACTAGATCTGATGATCAAGGCCCTGCAAGAAATACCCAAGCGCTAGAATGTCAAAAAGCCTTGTCAATCACCTGGATCGAACTTCTCTCTAAAGAATGATGCGCCCCCTTGTTGGAAACCCTCAAGGGTACGACCTACTACTCTCCTGGATGAGTGATGGTACTTGTGAGTGCTGTAGAAAGGTGTGGGTGGAGTATTGCATCCCCGAGACCAAACTTGGAACAAGATGAGTGGAATCTTTCACCACCGAGTTGTTCTCTAGGGTTTGTACTCTCAAAACCCTCAAAACTGTGTGCTCAAGAGCCCAATAGCAAAATGCATAATAATCCAAGATGACTGATAGGTGCGCCCTAGGATTTCCTTTATACCTCCTTCTATTTTTCTGTTAAGTTAACCCTTAGGTTCAACTCCTAACTCAACCTCAAGCGTTCTAATCTTCCAGTGAGTTACTTTTTACCTTTTCGAGTCAACTTCAAATTATAACATTGAGTTAACTGACTTTTCCCCGTGCTGCATGAGACTATAGTCTAGTGGGGATGACTATACTACTAAGTCTCTCCAAACCTCTTCATCAAGAGGTGGGGGACATTACAATTAGTTTGCTAAATTTAGGGTTAGAGGAATTAGTAAGATCGTTGAGAGAGAGAGAGRATACTAATTCTAAATGCAATTTTCACCACAAGAAGRGCTTTAGACTAGTGTCATTGTCTTTTAGGGCTTATGGAGTCAAGCATGCAAAACCTTGAAGATTGAGCTAGATGATAAAGAWGAATGAGGTTTAAACCCTAAGGTGCAAAGTCTCTTGGGCCTTAGKATTAAAMCTTCAAGAAAATGACCCCTAGGGTGCAAAGCCTCTTKGGCCCTACGTGTCGTTTCCCCTCTTYTATATAACCTAGGTCAATGATCAAAGACTAAGGTTAAAACCCTAAGGTGCAAAGCCTCTTGGGATTTAAAAACAAATCTTAACCCTAGCAAAGCATGCTCTTACAAACTTGGACAAATAAGGCGTGTGGAGGAGATAAAGACTTATGTCTCCTCCCAAGGGTTTCACCAAGACAAAGTAACATGGACAAGATAATAATTAACACCTTTAAACATTAGTAATGATATCAAAATTACAACAATTACTTACTTATCCAAGTCGTTGGGCTAGAAAAGAGTTGAAACCCTATTTGCAACAATTCAACATCTAAGAAAGCAAGAACATCCACAAAGATCCTTCTCCAAAAGTAGAGCATGAGATCGAAGAGACAAAAAAGAGGCAGAGGAAACTTTTCCAAAGTTGCATTCCCACAAATGTGAGAGGAAGTGATGATCCAAAATGAATGGAGTGCTAGACTTATAAATAAGGAAACCCTAACACTCCAAAAGTCACAAAAATGAGAAGTCATGTCCCTTACGTGGGGTTGACCCCTCACATTTTCCTTTACAAATGATAAATAATGTCAAAACAAATTCCAAAAATGCCCTCCTAGGTCACACGTGTGGTGACATCATGCTCCAAGAGGTTGTGTGAGGACCTTCCAAGGCCACGTGTCATCATCTCATGGTGCAATCATGGCAAGAAGTGGATCTCCTTATCTATGTTAATGTCACTTCATCAATGGTACCCCAATTGGCCATTAAACCCCATCATCGTCAAACCCTAAATTGTGATGTCATCATCAAAGGAGGGACAACGTCCAAGGTGTAGAGCACTGCGTCCAAGGTGGAGAGGATTGTAATTAATATCTACAAAGCATCCAATTGTCCACTGATGCAATGTCCTCAATCTAATGAGTAATAATTCTCGGGGTACGCTGTCAAACATGTGGGCTTCTAGCCCATCTGTGTGCCATCATGACCAAATCTGTCAAAAATCAAGCATATCTATTCATTGTCCAAGGTCCTGAATATGTGAGAGCCTCTGTATGAATGTGTCAAGTCACTGGGTGACTCACTACTATGCATCACACGTGCCACATCCTACAATAGAAGCACAACGTCCTGGGTGAAAGCTTGGGGTGTCCTTTAAAGAACCATGTCATGGGCATCTAGATCAAAACAAAATATGAAATCAAGTAGGCCAATGTTCATAAAATATACCATTCCTTGAATCATGCAAAGTAAGCTCTTACCTAAGATATAAGCCACATGAACAATTCACTTCAGTATCCCCTTCAAGTTTGACCCTAGCTCAAAAATTTATGTAAGTTGGCAAGCTTGAACATGGGAGGACCTTCATCTAACCCTATTAGGTGTGCCAACCAAAACAGTGAAAGAAAGGACCTAGGTAAAGGAATATGTCCCAAGGGAAGCAGTGAAAGAAAATAACCCTTCAAGAGTAAGTGTGATAGTGGTACTTGCTAGGCTTACTTTATGGCTTATGGTGTCATTGAGTCCATTTCTATGAGCATCTTTGTGGAGGGTGCACTTCTTGAGTTACCACTTTTTAAGTGCTACATTTTTCCAAACCCTTTGTCTGCCATTTTATTTGTCCTCTTATCATATTTGAAAGTCCCCTTTTATAAGGTTTTAAGCTATAGCGTCACTGCTTGAGATTGGGGTGAATGTAGAAAGGGCAGAGCTCAAGTTTGGACTGGATTTTGAGATTCCTTTGCTATCATTCCTTTAATTCTTTAACATCATTCTCTTATTCTTTTAGAAGTAGCTGTAATCAACCTCTGGGCCTTTAGCCCCTCTTCTCATGAGAGAGTGGACAGGGAACAAAACATTACCCTTGTGATGCCCCCCTAGTAGTAGCCCTTTTCCTTGGGCGGTGACAACACTGGACTAGGGCATAGATGTTGGCCACCAAGGTGAAACAAAGAAACAAACATAACTGCTTGAGCTAGTGATCCATTATCCAACTTCAACCAATGATCCTCATCCACATACCTTGTATATTAAGCACAACACTTCGCATGAAAGAAGGAAAATCATACCTTATGGTGACGTTGGCTTACCATCTCCCATACACTAAGTTGACGGGATGTGATGAGCTTGGCTGATCTGAAGTAGAAGAGGTAGTTTGAGTGGGGTTGCTGGGCTGTTATTTGTGGACATGCTGATCATCATCATGGTCGGGATCATTGTCTTCATTGAGGGCCATGAGACATGATCTTCTCTAGTTACCCCTAGGCATGGGGGGGGTTACATTTGGCTTCAGCATGGGGACATGTGCTCACCGTAGAGTGCATGAGATCCTTAGCATCTTTAGTTTCCCAAGCATTGCAATGCTGTGCCCACTTATAACAACACTACTACTTTAGTTGCAAAGATCGATGGATGTGATCCACTGGGGTCAATATCAAATAAAAATTCATGGTAGGATATTTTTTTCTACAACCTATATGATAAAGTAATGAGTAATGCAAGTATTTAATATGGATGAAAATTCGTAGTGAGAATGTAATGACATGTATATGCAAGAGATAGTAAAGCTATACTAGCATGGATGCATGATGTGAGTATATATAAAAATGTAATGCAATGTGCAAATGCCCTACCTACCTAATGCTGCATGTCAACTGAAACGCTAAGTATAATCATATAACCATTGAATCCATCCTAGCATTTGGTCCAACTGAAAATTTCTACCTTTTCACTTAATTATAAACCAAAACAAAAATATATCATGCACAAGAATCATGAGTCAGGATAATCACCAAAACATAAACATAGTAAAAAATAGAGTCTAGCTCAAGAGGGTGGAAGGGAGAAACAAAATTATGCCAAGGTACATTCCCACACGATTGCTCAATCCATCTTTGAAAAGGGTTGTGATAAGACAAAGGCTCGTAGCGCTGACCCAAAGGCTCCAAAGGTTGACTATCTTGGCTTTCATCACTTTTCGAGGCTTGGGATGGAATGACAATAAATCAGAAGGGTGCTCGATGATCATCCGAGGATGGGGTGGACGAAGACTTGGACATGGTTCATTATCTCAAAAACATTTGCTCACAACATAGGGCTTGTTGGTCATTTATGTGAAATTGAAAATCCTTGCAACAAACCATAGGTTGAAAACAACTATGCCCCATAGGCAAATCACCATCAGGAGGAAAATTTCCAGCTACATATTCAACGAAATAGCAAGATGGAAAAGGAGAAGGTTGGAAACTCTCATCACAAAAATCTTGTTATGGTCAAATCATGGCCTCATCTTCATCAAGGTTAGAGCATAAATTTGGTTGAAAATATTCTTCCTAGAACAAATCCAAGTGTTCAAAATAATATATATCAAACCCTCCAGGATATGACCAAAAATCATCATGAGAGTGTTGCAATAAGTCATCCCTGGGTGGTTGGATCAAATATGTGATCATATCGTCTTCATGTTGCCACACATCTGAATCATTAGCAATCACATATGGTTGTTTTGAAGACAACAATTCCTTATTCTTTATTTGAAAACAACCTTCAATGTCATCAATGGGATTCTCCACTAAAATCAGAACAACTCATATCCCATTTATGTCTCCCAACATGAAGAAAATCATCAATATTCTCAATCACATCATCACCTTTATTATAGCATGAAGGGTCTAATGCATTGAAGGGTTCGTCGAGCACCTCTTCACTTTCCAAATTATGAAATGAAGCAACATCAAAAACTCGGAAAGGAGTACAACTTACCATTGTCTCTTCTTCATGTGCAGGAGGAATGGAAGCTTGGATGACTTCATCTTCATTATAGATATAAGAGAAAATATCTACGTTTCGTCTTCATGAGGGCCTTCTTCAAGGGTGTTGGGTTTTCAACATGGCATGCTTCATTGAAGTGTTCTTCAATAAGTTCAAAAAGTAGCTCATGTTCTACTTCGTGTACTTGGTGGCCTTTCTCATGAGTCACCTCTTCGGGCTCTCGTTCTTTAATCAAATCTTCGTTGTCTTCATTGGAATTATGAGGTTCTTTCTCCTCTTCAAGGGTTTGGTAACCCTCCTCTTAATTCTCTTCCTTAGGTTCTTGCCTTGCAGGTGTGTGATCTTCAAGACTCTCATCCAAGGCATGATCAAGATATGGAGGTTTCTTTGTCAACAAATTCTTCATTGTTCACTTGATCGTCTGTAGGGAAAATTTCCTCAAGATCTATATCTTCTTCTGAATCATCCCATTCTCCTCTGTCTATATCCAACTCCTTTATCTTGGACAAAACCCATGGTTGGTCATATTTCTCACGTATGTTGTTACACGGTGCTTTCACTCCATAATATGATATAACAAGTTCTTGTTCTAACTCGTCAATGGGGTTTTGCTTGTAGCTTTCCACTATGAGGTCATACCTCCTTCGTATTAGTGCACCTAAGTCACCTGACACTGGGACACGAGACACATAGGACACAAAAATATTGATAAGATCATAATGACAAACGTTGAAACACATGAGATATTTGAACCATAAACTGCAATTTTCTCGTTAAGTCATCAAAATCAAAATGTGTTAAATAGACACTGACCCCTGAGCCACCGCTACAACTCACAAGCTACTATAGGTGGGAATGCCAGTGGAAAACACAAAATAAGGTAGATACTAGAACCATAGATGGAAGAATCCCATAGCATGAGACTGTAAGTATTCTTCCATGTCACATCATCAAAATCAACACCACCAACACTGCTCTCTCCTCCAACCTTTGACTCTTCTACATCCAATCCACTCTGTGGATTTGTTGCTGTGAAGGATGATCCCTCAAGAGGAATATCATCCTCAAAAGTGACCAACTCTAGCACTGGTTCATTAAGATCCATGTTGGCCAATGCCAAGTCAACATTGTTTTCCAAATCTATATCATCAYGAAACACATCCCACATCTTTKTCTTTCCCTTCAACCAATCCTCCCTCTACTTGTAAATAAGAATGAGGTTGGTATGCACATACACTATTGTCTCTGCCYTGGACTGCTCAAGCCTGCTCTTCTTCAAACTGTACAAGTTACCATATGTGCTCCAATTCCTCTCACAACAAGAGGATGAAGTAACCCGAGAGAAGATCCTCATGGCTAATTGTTGTAGAAGAGGGCATGTTGCCCCATGAGTTGCCCACCAAGCATAGGGCTGCTTAGTCCCCCTGACTCTGAGCACATCATGGCTAGCAAATCTCCTAGTGCCAGTGGAAAACTCTACGAAGCCCCCCTCCACCTCATCAAGGGATTCTCTATCCTGATATATCCGTCTAAATGCTTCCTTCCTTTGATGTGAAGGCTCACAATCCATGTAAGGAGGGAATCTACGCAAAGTCACACTAGTGAGCCAGTCACTACTATAGTATTTTGGATTCAATGAGTGAGCCAAGCAATGTAAAGGCGTGCAATTCTTATCCAACCTACTGATAAGAATATCTTGTATGGTGGTGAAAAATATCTCTTATGGTGTCTAATACACAATGGACTCATTCTATAAAATAATGTTCCTCACAGAGTCAATCATGGTATCCCACCCCTTATAAGTCTCTCCTAGGATGGGCTTGTATGTATTTGCAAACCTTCACAAAGAGATGATAAGGTCCATGATCTTAATGGTAGGATCTACCCTCTCCCACCTAGCATCATCTAACATTGTATCCTTGACCTTCTTTGAAGAAGCTTGATCCATCTTTCTCCAAAAAGACCAAAACTCTGAAATAACCACGGACCTAAGAGCGGGCTTGACCTCCCTCAACCTCTTAAGCATGATGAATGATGAGGCAAACTGCGTATCTGCAATCTTCAACAATGATATATGTGTGTACTCTTTATAGATTGTAAGGGCATTCGTATGGTTTTTTACAAAATTGCGGATATGACGTGCATCCTCAATAAGACTTTCGATCCGTGTCACATCCAAAGCAATGGATTTAAGTGCTAAATTCAAAGAATGTACAATGCAAGGTGTCCAAAATATTTGTGGATATTTAGCTTCCATAATCATGCCAGCTGTCTTGTAAACATGTGCATTATCTATAATAATTTGCACATAAGAATCAACACCTACATCTTCAATAACTTTAATGAACAACTCACCCATAGATTGTGCATCCTTGTATTTTCCAAGAGCATCCATGACTTTCAAGAAGACCGGTCAATTCAAGGAAGACACCATGAAGTTGATGAGTGGATGGCGTGCTGCATCTGTCCATCCATCAGAAACAATACTAACACCAGATGAGGGCCATGTTGATTTAATATGCATCTAGCATTTTATCCACCTCTTCCTTTGCCTAAACCGACAATGTGGTTCTAAGCTTCTCTCAACCAGGAGGCATGTACCCTGTTGGAGCTCCTTGAGCTAGAGCTTGACACATCTCAGTAAATAAAGGAGATCGTGCAACATTAAATGAGATGAAGTTGAGATAGAAAAAAAATGCAATGGTAAGATCCATCTCATCTCGTTTCTCTTGCTAAAATATCTTGTCCATTGGACCCATTGCGAGCCTCTTTTTTGTTACTGCACTCCCACTCCCAAATGGATAATTGCTAGATGATTTCCTCAGGAATGGAAGAGGATCCTCATTCTTGGTTCTCCTAGGATGCTGCTACCAATATTCCATCGCGAACATGGGCCTCTCTTTCCAATTCTCTTTGTTTGGATGCATTCAATCCTTGACATGGTCCAAGTTCATAAGGTGTGCCCAACAAATGGCCCTTTACTCGGAATTAGGTTGTCTTAAACTGATTATTGCAAAAACTACATGTCCAAAGAACATTTCCTCCCCCCTTTAACTTGGACCTGAGCCCTTGCTTTCTTGTTACATACTTCCACAATGGATACTTTGGATCTTGATCTTGTTATCTTACTAAAAGACTGTTTTTTTCATCATTTGAAATTGTTGTTGCGACCCCACTTCCAACTGATGAAAATGAAGGAGGGGGGACAACACTAGTGAGGAAATTCCTTGGTTTTCTTTGTTCTTTTTCACCTGCCCTTGATGATTGAGCCATGATTGTTGTAGCAAAAATCTTGGACTGCTATAGCAAAATTTTTGAAGAATGGTGGACAAATCCACTTGCTTGGCACTTGGAATCCCTTCTCACATTGCACAAAAACCTTAGCTACACTCCAAATCAACCTTTAACTCCAACTCGTGAGAGAATTGTGTGAAAAATGAGTGAGTTGTCGCTTTTATGAGCCTCGAGCTGCTAAAATTCATGGGACACGTGTCCCTTTTTCGAGACACAATGAAGGAGCATGTTGAACATGTGTTTGCATCGTGTCCCGTGAATAGGACATGATGAAAGCACATGTTTGGCACGCATTTGCATCGTGTCATGTTGGACACAAATGACACACGACATGTGAGGGTTTTGGACATGTTCGTTTACATAGTAGTGCACAAAGGCCAACGAAAAAATGTACATTTGTGTAGCAATCAACCAGTTGCTTATAAGAGTACTTGACTTCTCTAATACTTTCCTTCAACCATTGAGAAGATTCTTCACATTGTTCTTGTCCTTCACAGATTTCTTCATTCTCTTCAATTGGTTGAACAAATATCGATGTATTATCTTCATGAATCTTCTTTCCAACTTCTTGTTCCTCAATGAATTATTGAACTTCCTGAACATGGTTAGAAAATAACCCTTCCCTTCGAAGGGCCACTGTGAGATCATGGAGAATATCTTCATATCTTTGTGTTCTCAGGGCCCACCTTTTGAGGAATTCTTCAATGAAGATTGTAAGAGAAGATATACTCCTTGAATTGAGATTATGCTTAACCCAATTCTTTTGTCTTGTTTCCAGAGATAGCAAACATAATCATATTAGCACATCTTGATGCTTCACATGTATCTTTGAAGTATATTTAAAGAAATTCACAACATGAGTAACAACCAAGGATGGGCTCCCATCAATTTTTTGACAGTTATCCCCCCAATTTGGAGAAAAGTGACTTGGGTATCTAGGAATATCCTTAATATCTAGAGAGGGAAACATTTCATGAAGTGACCATGGTGCCATAATTCCATTACTTGAGAATATGCAATCTTACAAAAGTTGAGAATAGGATGACACCTCAAAATATATTAGTGGAGTCCTTAGATGATCCCCTTTGGATCATCAAAGATAAGGGCTTTGTGATAAGCTTACCAAAAGAATGTCATAGGATTTGTACTTGTACAAATCCCTTCACAAGATCCCAATCTTTTGTAATAATTGGAAGCTTCTACCATTGCCATCTTAGTAGATGCTTCCCTCGTTGTGGTGATGGAAGGAGGTCCACCACAAGGGAGGCTTCCTTGGTGACCTCAAGGGATCAAATAGCAAGATTAGT
>SNQJ01S0156528.1:29281-42982 GCA_010110895.2 Picea sitchensis | reverse complement strand
TTGTATTACATTGCATTGTATTGCAATATATTGCAATGTATATATATATATATATATGTGACCGTGTGTTAAGTGTTGGCGCGGGGTTTGAAACCGCGACCCGTGTGTTGAGTGTTGGCGTGGGGCCCAAACGGTTGTTGCACGGTTTTCAAACGGGTTAACCACCTTTTTGCCCAGCGCAAGGTCACATGGCCATATGCCTAGGTGTCGAGGCGGTTAGGGGCTGGAGGCGCCTTAACCGTACTACGGTTTTCACCGTTGGCACGGTTGCGCCCAGTGCTGGGTTTTTACGCTTAAAAGAGCGTGTGAGCTAGGTTCACTCAAGGAGGGTGCGAATTGTAGAACCAGAGACAACAAACTTGAAGAGGGAGACTTCCAGGAGGCCTAACTTCTTCATTTTTCGACCGATTGAGGTGCCGAAAGAGCCCAGATAGGGGTTTTGGGACGCTGGGAAGCCATTGGAGCAGTCGGTTTGTCAGTTTGAGCATTGTAAGACATGTTTTTGAGCACTTTTTGAGAAATTAATAATAATGATCCATTGGAAGCTGGACCAGGAGATGTAGTCCATAAGAGGGGTGAACTCCTTTATCAATTGCTGTGCACATGTGTTTATGTTCAATGTTTATGCTGCTGTCTATGTGTATTTTGCATAAGTAATCCTTAATTTATGTGTTGCAAATTGATCTTGTTGCTTTAAATACATAACATTTCACTTGCAATAATTATTCAAGTTTTTCAAGTCTTCTTCAATTTTAGATCATCTTTGGAGCTGGACTTCTTGCAGTAAATCCTCTTGGGTGATCTCTTTGTTTTCCAATTCCAGCTGGTGGTTCTCAAGTTGCTTTTGGGCCTCTTTGCGTGAGGTGGTTGGGTCTGGACAACCTTTTGCCCAGGACTTCAGAGCGGTCTTTAGCCTTCGTAGTTTCTCTTCCCAAACATAAGAAGCAGAGCCTTTGACCTTGCTTGCCCATGCGCTGGAAACTATTTGAAAAAAGTCTTTGTCCTAGATCCAGGACGGGTTGAACCTGAAAGGGATGGGTCCCTGGACTTGATCTGTTTGAAACTCTAAGCAGACGGGCTTGTGGTCTGAAGTGTCGTGAGGTAGGATTTCTGAAGATGCGATGAGCCCAAGAGTCAAGAAAGAGCTTTGGATGAGGAATTTGTCCAGCCTGGCAGCTATATGCCCCGGTCCAATCCTCTTATTGGACCACGTATAGTGGCCTTTGACCGGTTTTATGTCTATTAGATCCCAAGCTGAGATTAGATCTTCCACCCATTCTCTAGTTGGATCTCTTACTATAGTTCCCCCTCTTTTTTCCTCCTGGCTCAGGGTTACATTTAGATCCCCTCCTAAAATGATATTTTCTAGATCATTTTTTTGTAAGAAGTCTTGGAGGGATTCCCAGCAAATCTTTTTTTCTTCTATATGTTGTGGAACATAAATATTAAAGAGTCTTACCAGATTTCCGGAATCTTTATGGAGGAGCGTTGTGTGGATCCAGTGCATGCAAGTGTCTGAGCTGATCAGTTCTATTTTGGTGGTGTTCCACAGGGTGCAGAGCCCTCCTGACGCGCCCCTGGCATTTTCAGCTATTCCTTGGCTATTTCTCCAAACGTTCATTGAAACTTTAAGAGAGTCTTGTTGACTCATCTTGGTCTCCTGGAGGAGTAGGATGTCCGCTTTCGAGGTTTTGATAATATCTTTGAGAGATTCCTCTTTCCTTTTGCTGCCAAGACCCCTACAGTTCCAGGAGGTTAACTTCATTAATCACCTTGGGGGGGGGAACGACCTCCCTGGGAGGCTTTGAAGAGCTTCCTTGTTTGCCTCACACTGATCAGTTGCTTGATGGTTGGTTGTGCACCTTTTAGGACGTCTTTGAGGTTTCCTGATCTCTTTCTGCTTTTTTGGACTTCCTGCCTCTTCCTGGTTTCTTTGGGGTGGCTCAGGCTTCACTTGCTCCCTCCGAGTCACTGCTGGACAAGATCTCCCCTTCCTCTGTGCCTTGAGTCGCTCCCATCCTTGGAGGGGACTTGTTTTGCTTCTCTTCTTCTATTGGCTTTCGAGTTTCTCTGTCTTCAGGGGTTTGGGTACCTCTTGCTGCTTCCCCTTGGGCATGTTGGCTCGGCTCTTCTATCTCGCCTCCAGTTTCCGGGGCCAAAGCATTGAAGTTGTTAACCGTCTCTTTGCTTCCTGGATTCTTGTCTTGTGTTGGGGATGACTTTTCGCTTCTTGTTCCTTTTGATTTCGGTTTCCCTTTCCGAGCCTGTTGCCAGCCTTCTTCCCCTGCTTTCTCTATATTTAGGTTTTTTGGGCAATTCCGTTGGAAATGGTCATATTCATGGCATCCTCTGCATTTGAAGGGGAGTTGCTCGTAATCGAGCTTTTGGAAGTGATGCCAGTCCCCTAATTTTAGTTTTACCGCTTCCGGCAAACCTACCTCCAGATCAACTTCCACACAGATCCTTGCGCAGGAGTACTGGTCTTTTGGGTCCGCTCTATCGATGTAATGTCCCAATCCATTTTCGATAGCTTGGAGCGATGAAGAGTTCCAGCAGTGTATTGGCAGGTTCGGGAGTCTTACCCAGACGGGGACGTCTTTTGTCACTTCCGAGGCTGGATCGAAGGTTAGGGTCCAACGATTTAGATAGAGCCCTTGTGTGCCCATGAAATACGACCCATTTCTGAAAATGAGATCTCTGTCCTCCTGAGAGATGAATTCGAAAATAAAAAATCCTCTCCCAACCGCATAGCAAGTTACACTATTTGTTATCAACGGCCTCCAGTTCCTTTGAATCCAGTTATCTGTTGTTCTAGCTGAGGGCCAGAGGCCCATGAACTGACCTACCAGGCCGCGATCTGAGAGGGACAGTGCGACCTTCATTGGTTGGTTCGGGAGGAGGTCAATCTCTGGAACTGCATCTAGTTTTCTCATGAAGCTTGGGGGTTCTGAAGGAGGGAGCTTCTTGCTGCAACAAATTTACGAAAGGAGGAGGTTGGGGAGGGAGGGGGTGGCGGCTCCCCTCCGCCCTGGCCAGTCATGAAAGCAGCTAAGGTCGAACTCTAGACTCAGAGCGAGAGTTGTTCACCTTCATGATGACATCTAATCCAGAGTTTGCTCCACGTTCTTATTTCCAAGCCAATATTGTTGATATTATTAATCTTAACATCTTATTTTATGTTCAAGTAGTTAAGGCAAGCCTCATAATCTCTAGATCAACCTTTTATAATCCTTTGGTGGCTATTGTTCACATGAGGAAATAACAAGGAGCCTATCTTGCTCAACTTGAGTAATTTGTGTTTATAATCCAAATATCAAATCATGGCTTTATACTCCACAAAAGTACATTGAAATTTAATGAAGAGAATGATGTAGGTAATGATGCATTTAATTTTAAAATTATAGGCTACGAAGCATCTTTGGATTTGCTCAATTTTAGTCCAAGTCTCACAAGAGATGTTGTAGGCCCAAAATTCACAACCCTAAAGCATAACTGATATAAAGATAGTGTTGAATTTTATTTTTTTCTTATCCTAGTCTCATAGCTCAACAATTCTCCATACGACAATAATATTTCCAACCACCAATTATTATTTTCTTGACATTGTGATTCTAGTTCAAATGGAATTTGAAATAAAT
Organism: Picea sitchensis; assembly: GCA_010110895.2. Lineage (NCBI taxonomy): Eukaryota > Viridiplantae > Streptophyta > Pinopsida > Pinales > Pinaceae > Picea > Picea sitchensis. The sequence goes on along the minus strand of SNQJ01S0156528.1, from coordinate 39,344 downwards.
ATCCGAGTACTTGTAAAAGTGTGCCTCTTCAAGGTGTTATCACCATGCAAAATTAGAAGTAAATTGTTTTCTTAGATTTAATTATGATAATTTTGGTTTTATCGATATCATTGGTAAGCTCTTAATTTTTGCATAATTGTTTTAGAATTTTGAGTTTCTTGTGGACATATTCAGTAGTTTTTACAAGGAGAACAATATCATCGAATATAAGAGAAAGACAAGAACGAGTCTAACCTTGTTAATACCAATGCATCCATCATATCTTAAAAATTGCTCATTTTTATTGATATAGATGTTGTGAAGGGTGGGAGAAGGGGGGCACCCTTGCTTAGCAACAATATTACAATTATCTTCATTGACCACTCATTATTACATTGCATCTTAACAATAACCTTTTCATCGATCCTAATCATGTTGTTATGGCGCTTAGGAGGGATACATGTTTCTTCTAGTATTTTCCATAGCTTGGTTCTAGGCACAAAGTTGAAGGGTTTTCTAAAATCAACAAAATAACATATAAGATCTTATTTTTTGTCTCTACAATCCTTAGCAATAATTGTAAGGGTGATAAGTTGAACGTTTGTAGCATGTTGGTTCTTGAATGATGTGTGTCATATGAAGGGTTTGGAAGATGTTGCATTCCTCTAATGTGAAATTTTCAAGAACAAATTTCTAAAAAAAAACAAATATTCAAAGTAATGTTTTCATATAAATTCTCAATTCTATCATTTTTCATATCATAATTGAACAACTCTTGTATCTCCTTGAGAAAATGTGAAGTTTTTTTATTTTCAAAGAGAACTTGATTGGTTATATTGTGCAAGTAGTTTCCTCAAGGGTGCATCTATACTTAAAGTTACTATGATGGGGGCAATGATTAGATTTTGGCTTGTTATCCTCCATTATTTCAACATAATCTATGACACTTCTACCCTTCTTGTGAATGCAAGCCATAAGGTGAGAGTTAAGCCAATGATTCAACCCACAAATTCTTAGGTCATGGCAAGACATCAACCTAAGAAGCTCAAATTTGTTTCAATATCTTTAGAGCATCTTTTGTAATTAAGGTTTGAGATTGGAATTATGAGTTAGAATATTGGATGGACCTCTACCAGTGCTAGCATTAAAATCTCCAAGAAGAAGAATTATGCCTTTGGCTTTTAGGGTAGTAAACAATTTTCTAAAGTTAATAAAAGAGCATTCAATTGCAAGATCGGAATTATTGTTGAAGGTAGAGTTGAAAGGGGAAATGCAATAAACACGAAGGAAAATTGTATCCTTATATTCAAAAGTGATATTAAGCAATATATATTGGCTATAGGGATCGATCTTATACATGTTAATATTCAATTTAAGCTCCTTATGGATGTAGCAACAAATACCGCATCTCCCCTTGCACATCAACTTTATCTACATCATGGATCATTCAAGATTCATCGTGTTCTTACGTTTCAACAAGCAATATAAGATCAATTGAAGTTTCTATCGAGCTTATCTTAGGGCCATTCCTCCAAGAGAATCCTTAGCAACTCCATGTGAGTATCCTAAGTTTTCTTAATCCATATTTGTTACTTTGGAAGTTATCTATTATTATTGCACTTCTATTCCTTATTATTGCCCATTCACATGTTTTCTTAGCGTCTGACTTTTTGGAATTCCTTTCTCAATTAAGCTTGGTATTGTGTGATAAGGTCTCGATTTATGAATATACATGATCATTTTAATTTGTAAAATTTGCTTAGAATGTTTAGTTTTGTTTATGTTGATTCCACCTTTCTTCAAATTAAGCATCTCTTCCCTTTGATGTTTTTACTAATTCTCTTTGCTTTCAAGATCCCTTGTTTTCAATCTCAAATTTGTTTTGTAGATTTTTAATATTTTTATAATTTCGACTTAATTGATTTAATTAGTTACAACTAAGCCCAAGGGGTTAGCTCAACAAGTTGTCTCCAATGTTGTTGGACATTTGTCTAGTTTTGTGCTAACAAACCCCCAATTCTAATCCCCTCGATGACGCACACTAATTTAGGATGACAAACTTAAAGATGTCTTTCACAAATGCGAGGAAGCATCCCTTAAATTTCCCATAAAAAATTTCTAAAAAAATTAGTTACTGTTAATTAATCATATTAAATTACAAACTTTTTGATGTTTTTAACCATAAATTTAACATATATTTCTATATGCATTTAATTTTTTAATTTTATTTTAAAATTAATTTAAACTCAACTTTAAACATGATTATAACATAATTTTCATATATACACGTATATATTCGTTCACTTAACTCTTCGAAAAACAATGGCCACATATTTTGTGGCCCCACTTAAGGCAAAACCAAATCCAGTGGGGGGAATTGCAATAATCCTTCAATCTTTGTGACCGATTAACAAAAGAAATGTCAACTCTAATGTGTTAATTATTCTATGTAATTAATCTAATAATTTATGAATGAGAGTGATGTTCAAGTGGGGAGAATCATGACATGGGAGTAACGTAGTAATGGGATGGGCACTTGTCTTTTTTTGGCCACATTGCGTGCAATCAAAGTAACTATGTTCAAAGCATGGGAAACTTTATGTTCAAAGCATTGAATTTTTTTTTTTATATTTTTGAGTAGAATAAAATGGTATTTTTAAAGTAGAATGAAGTGATTTATAATGTATGAGGTATGATATTGAAATTATTGACGATGTTAAAGTTGAAGTGTTAAAATGTGTTATTATATGAAGTAAGTTAAATGTATAGTAATTATATTTGATTTTTAGGTAATATTTTAAGTTAAATTAGGTTAAATTTTTAGGTATGGTTAAAGTTTTATTATGATCTAAGTTTTATGCATGTTGAAATTATGTTTAAGGGTTTTACCTCATTCTAAATTGATTTAGATATTTAAAAAATCAATTAGAGTTCTAGATAATTTGGAACTCTAACTTATTGGGACTTTGGATTTTGGTGTTGTGAAGGGGGATTGCTACATTATTAGGAAGAAGGATAAACTTCCTATGAATTTGAGCTTTTCTAGTTTGCCATCACTAGGCCGGTCATGGAATCTTTTCCAAAATTGCAATTTTGGATTCGATGAACATGTTGTTTTTAATGTAAAAATAGATTCAACATCCTTGAATACTTTTGATGTAACTGGATTATGCAATGCTAACATTTAACATTTATCATTTTCATGTTATCCCATTATTTTGAGTGACCCAAAAAAACTAATTCGTAAAACTCTTACACTACCACAATGATTAGACTGCTCCTTATCATATTAATTTGGAGAAATAGAATTCAAAGTCAACTTTAACATTAATAAAAAAATGTCTCATAATTACTATATATGTGAAATTATTCACAACATACACTCAATTAATTAATTATTAATATCTAACAAAATTTCATCATATGAATATGTCATTAAAGTAAGAGCAAGCAAGATTGTGGAATAAGGTTCATTTTGGTGAAAATTATCCACCATGCACACTACCAATGATTGATAGTGTACCTTCATTTCTTGTCCATTAGATACCACACTATTCACCATCCATCGAACATGTTGAAAAGATTACACTACCAATGATTGCTAGTGTTACTAGTAAATATCACTTGTTGTTCATCTTACATATAAAACAACATCATACGACCTGTACTTTCAAATGCTTGGTATGTCAAAGGGACAAAATATACCTCAAATTCTAAAAAATATTCAAGAAAAAACTCAACAAACAAAAACTCAAAAATACTTTAAAAATCATAATCACAACTTGAATTATAAAATTGATTTATAATGTTAAAGATCAACTATCTTATCTTTTTGTTGGGTTGTGACAACACATACCCTTGTCATTACATTCATTTGGATATTTCTCAAGCGTTTGGATTTTCGGATGCCTAGAAACACTTGAGATCTCTCCTGGTTAAATGTAGAAGCCCGTGAGGAGCTTCTTGAGACTTGTACTCATTTCTCCATTACTTGGTTGAGCAATAAAGAATACCATTGCCTCCAAATTCATCTTTTCTTTGTTGTGTTGTGTCTGATGTTTTATTTCTCTATATTTGTCTTTGTTCGTGAATTACATTTGCAGGCTTGAATTCCAACAATTGGTATCAGAGTGAGGTTGAGTGTTGGCATGTGAGAGTCGAGGTCAACTGGTTCACACACGCAGAGGAAGAAATGAGTTGAGCATAGCCACATGAGAAGGAAGTTGTCGTATGGTCATTGGTTTGCGACAGAGAAAAAAAATTGAGTGGAGGAAGAGCTAATCTTGCGAAGGGTGAGGGCGGGAATGGAATCCCAGATGGGTTGGCAAAGAACGTGGATAAGCGTGCATTTTTTGAAGCACCCAATGACAATTGGCTCGATTGAGTGTTGAACAGACCGGTTGAGATGAAGCGCTAAGACCATATTGAAGGAAGGAAACATGCTTGGTTGTGTGACGAGGAGTGGTAGAACTCATTGTATTGGTGATGGAGACCACAACTGAAGTGACATCGCTTACCATTCCACAAAATTTTTTGATGGAAGATTTCTCCTAGCAACAACAGTCTGTGCCCTTGGGATTCGTCTAGAAAGGGCCTGGAACATCGAACCTTAAAGCCATTGATGTCATTTCGCAAGATGGGAAACTCACTGCAAAACTCTTTCCAAAAACCCTAAACCCCGAGGTAGAGGCCTAAAATGGATTAATTCTCCACATGGCAAATTCAAAGTCAGGACTGAGCATTTGGTCGCCCATGGAAGACTTGTAGAGGGCACTGAGGCAGAAGAACGTGGTGGAAGACTCCAATGAGCCAGTGCAGGTGCTCGTGGATGCCCTAGTGGAGATCAACAAGTGGTATGAACTGGTGGGGCAATGGAAGTAGTTGCACAGAGGTAGAGTCATGCCACGACGAGTGCTTGGCACACACGAAGGCCAACGATTGGCAATGTGTAGGGGCATATTCTTCTCTTCTGATTCTTATGGTCGATGGTTGGGTTTGATGGAGACGGTTTCACATATTACGAATACAATGTGAATTTATCAAAGGGGGGTTGTTGCTTATATTGATGCTTTCTACTCATATGATGATCTGATTCACTGAAAGAGCTCCAGGCATAGGCATTACTATGAGCAACCATTGGATGCTTTATGGTCCAAATCATGATGCCACCCAAGTTTTCTCGGCAAGGTCCCGATGTGGGTGAATGTTATAGGTGTATAATATTCATCAATGGGAGTGATGAAGCAAAACAACCGACAATGATGTAAATTGACATCGTATCCATCTCCTGGAAGCTGTGGAGAGATCTGAGGGCACAATCCAAGCCACAAATGTCTAGGTCCTGAATAAGATTGTGCTAGACTTCAAAGCTGTGGCCGGGCTAGAGGTGCACCATGCAGAGCTTCTATTGGACAAATAATATAGAGAGGAGCGTGCTATGGATATTCGAGCTGGTTATTGGCGATGGAGGTCAAAGCGATGGCTAGGAATATATTTTTGAATGCAAGGCTTGAGGTGGAGTTATTATTATTATTATTTTGGTAAATGGGCATATGAATGTAAGACCTAGTTAGGCATGCGTACCCGAGGTTTGAAATTTCATCGGTAAATTCTAGATGACCTAGATGATAGGGGGAGCATGCAGTATTCCTGGATACCCTGGTTATAAACTTTGAGGGGGGTGGGCCTTGAAGGTGAATGGTACAGACTCATTTAGCTAGTTTGGTCGTGTTATCCCCAACTCTTAGGGATAACTAAGGAGATGATGTCTTGAGGCCCTCAGGTTGCATAAATGGAGTATCGAGAGACAACTTGACTAGTAGTGTCCACTTGCATAGACAGAGACCCGCTTCAGCACCACAGTTCCAGGTTCATCATGAGGTTATCCTCCACATCAGCTGGATTCCGAAAGACAACGGGTCTTTCTCCATGAGGTACAAGTCAAGTATTATGGTGAGTATCATTTCAATATTTGAGGCATTTGAGTTTGTTACATTTTAAACTGCTTTTGATTATGTAATGTCTGCTTGGAAATTATGCTCTTTGCCTTGTTTCACCTTGGTGGTTGACATTACACCCTAGTAAGTGGGCCACCCTTATGGATAGGAGTGCTACTGGGATGTCCTCTTGACGAGTCATCGTGCCATTCCCGACCATGCTTGTCACTTTCCATACTTCATCCCCTCATCTCCTTACCTTTTGGGATTTTCGGGTGTATTGACTGAAGAAGGGATTGTTCCTCATTTCATGGGAAGAAGGGACTGAAGGCCCAGAGGCTTGTAGCTAGAAAAAGATAAAATCCAAATATGAACTTTCTAGATGCTTGCTTAGGGATCCTGAAGACAATGAAATGTCTCTCATAAGAAACTAATGGGACCCGTAACAATAACTAATGCAAAATGTGAACCAATGTGGAGCATGTGTGGGCACTATTTTTCATGCTTAGGTAGAAGCCCCGCACGTGAATTCAACTTGGGGAAGCATCATGTGACCAAGGTAGAGTCAAGGTGGGCATTGTTTTTCATGCTTAGGTTGAAGCCCCACCTTGGCTTCAACTTAGAAACATTTTAAAAAGAATAAAAGGCAATAAATGGGCTTGGAAAAAGGTTGCATTGAAAACGAAGGTGCAACACACCCTCTAGAAAGGAACCCATAAGTGAGATACTATGGTCCCTTGTATGTCATGAACCCCATGCCCAAGAATCTTTCCCCCATCCATGTCACTTTGTCCACATGTCTTAGAGAGGGGTCCACTTAGGAAACACTCCTAAACTTGAGGTATGATTCACTCAATAGGTCGCTTTGTCAACCCTCCCATACCTAAACTTGGCAAATTGCATAGGGTCTTTGAGCACTTGTTTATTTTGATGAAGTAGTTTTTGATGTACATGCTTAGATGGATCTTTTATTGATTTGATTTACTCATCACGTTGCATTTGACTTGATATCCTTGGAGGGTGTATTCATTGTCTTTGCAGGACCTAGTTGATGGACAGATTTGGAAGAACAAGAATGGCTCGAGCTTCCTTGGGGCTTGAATCCCACAGGTTGGATGCCATGGTCCACACACCAGACAATGATGAAAACCTTTGGATGCCTTAAGAGACACCTTGGAGGACCTAACCCAACCCTTTTCTATCCCAACAACTTTCTCTTGAGTCTAAAACATCACTTTTGAGGAGGTTGACGTCACCTTGGGGCTAGGGTTGGGGTGGTGGTGTTGGTTGACGGATGAGGGTTTGATCTGGAGGAGAAAGTCCTAGCGCATGAGGGGGAAGCCCTAGAGGGCCCAACGATTTTCACTTTCCACTCCAACGACTTGCAAAGGTGCCAAAACGTTGCCCTGAGGGGTGACATCATGCTTCTTTAGGGCTTCTTATGTGCATTTTAGGGTTAAATTTGAATTTAATAATGTAAAGGGGAAAAATAAGGGGTTTTGTCCCCTTACCTTGTGGCTTACCCTAATTTTAAGTGGACAAACACTTGTAGTAGGATTTGTATAAATAGAGATCATTTCATTTCATTTTCACATCATAACTCTCCCATCTTGGAGAGGATTCTTGGCTAAAATTTGCACCCGGGCAATATTGGCTATCTCTCTTGCTATGGTTTGCTTTGGCTATTGGATGAAGAAGTAAGGTGCTATCTTTCTTGGAGGCTATTTCTTGCTTTTATGGTGGATTTTCTTGGTTAAAAGGAGTTTATCTTGTTAATGCTTGGACTAGGTAAGGAAGCTTTCATGTTATAGCTTCTTTTCTTGGTCACAAGGCTAATTTGCTAAGCTTTTGGAGAGTATAAGGGCATACAACCCCACTAATCCCATCATATTTGTCTTGGAATAATTTGTTGCATAAAGGAATACTAGGAGGAGTAAAAGGGTTTACACCCTCCTAGGGTTTTCCTTGGTTAGTCTTGCTTGCCTTAGGGAATAAAAGGGATTACACCCCCAAGGAAGTAGCAGAACTAGCTCTTTATTTTTTAAAGACTCCATAACCCAATAGTTAAAGGCACTAATCTCTTGCAGTGGAGAAATAAAATCATTGTATTGGGATACGTAGAATTACGAGATATCAAAATTGTTTAAGTTGGAATATTTTCTACATGTTGTAAGCTTTCTTATGCCCTAAGGGTGTCCTCTTTTAGCCAAGGATTTCATTGCTGCAATAAATTTAATGCTACAACCATTAGGTCTGCAACAAAATTCACTTTCTTTCATCATTTACTCACTTTTCAATCATGGAAATTGACTTATGAACCTAGATTATTGTTCTGCTAGTTATGGGCTATCTTTTTTATGATTTACTTGTTGATTTTTATGGTTGGAACTTGTTGTTGTAGCAATTATTTTCTACAGTCATAAGGCTTCCCTAGCACTTTGTTGATAACTTCATTTGGTAGCCCTAATTTACCATCAAAGTTCATGCTTAAGTATTGGAAAGTTATCTATTGTTTTAGTACTTCAATGTCCAATAATTATTTGACAATTTTGATGGTTAAATATGAAATAACTAGCTATTTTACTTGTTGATATATATTTATGTTGACTGATGAAAATATGGACAACAAACTTAACTTGCTTGTCCATTGGATTGTCTATTTTGTATCTTGTCTTTTCTTGTGTCTCGATTAGGTACAACAATCTTCCGCATGTACTCAAACACTTTACAACCATAAACTACCTTTGAAGCTCATTGTCAAGCCACTCTCCACTTAGCAACTTGACCTATAGGGGCATCTCTTCATAAGTATCACTTTCCATCTCATTTCCCCCCAAGGTGACCTGGGACTCCCCCTTGTGTCGAATTTTTCCTTCACATAAGCAAGGGAGGGTTTATCTTAGGTGACAGTGGGTAAAGTCTCCCACCGTTATCGCCATCCCATGGATTGGGTCGGGCTTTGCCCAACCTATAGTTTGCGTCGGATTTGGTCATGGGAAATCCCAAGTCAATTTTAAAAGAAGGGAAGTTAGTTCAAGAGTCATGGTTTATGGGTCCATGGTATTTTGGTAGCCCTTGGTTTTATATCCCATGCATGTAATGAAGCCTTTAAAGGAATTAGGACACTCCACTGAAGTTGGCTTGGAGGTGAGATGTAAAGGCTCACTTGGTTGTCTTGATCGTATTTGGTCAAGGAAGTGCATCTTTGTTGGTTATGGTGATGGAAAAAAGGAATGTAGATTATGGGATCCTACTTTTCACGAAGGATCCTACTGCCCACAAATCATCATTAGCAGAGATGTGTACATGGAATAATCATGAGTTGTTCAGGATCACAAAGGGAGATTTATTTTCAAACTCAGGGAATCATTGTATGGCCTAAGGTAACTAGGAAATGGTAGAAGATGTGTGATTCCTTCATGGTGAGCCAAAGTTCTTAAGAAGTGAGTATGATCATTTTGTTTATGGCATATTCATTATCTTGGTGTTATGTTGATGATATGCTTGTTGCAAGCAAAGCATGGTTTATGTCAGCAGGTTAAAGGCTCAGTTGGTTAGGATGTTTCAGATGAAGGATCCAAGAGCAACAAAAAAAATCTTGGGCATAGAAATACATAGAGATAGGAAATATGGTAAGCTTTGATTATCACAACAGAAGTATGTGGAGAAGATACTCAGGAAATTTGGTATGAATAATGTGAAACTGGTAAAAATCTCGTTGGCTTTCCATTGTAAGCTTTCTTCAAGTTTATGTCCTAAGTAATGAAGAATAAAATGGTGATATGTCTCGTGTATCATATGCTAGTAGGAAGGTTGATGTTTTTCGATGGGAATGTTCAAATATTTCACATGTAGTTGGTGTTGTTAGTGGACACATGGAAAAACCAGGTACATAGAAATGGGTTCTTTGTTATGTGAGAAGCATGAGTATCACCTATAGTGGTTGCAACGATTTAGTTTGTGGTTATGTTGATTCAATGGAGGTGTAGTGGTCCATACTGGAGAAAACTTTGTAGACATGTTCATGAAACCAATGTTGTTAGAGAAGTTGTGGTGGTGTTTGGCTTCTCTTGGCTTGTAGGAAGGTGATGTTTGATTTGTTGGGCAAGGTATCAGGAAATTGTTGCCAAGGTGGAGATTGTTGGGTT
>SNQJ01S0156528.1:10893-22258 GCA_010110895.2 Picea sitchensis | reverse complement strand
TAGCTAATACAATGCCAAGAGATAACTCAAACTAAAATAGAAGATCCTCTCCCAAAGATGTGCCATTCTCTCTCCTTCTTCTCTAACTGCAGTTCTGAAACTTGTCTCTCAAAATGAGCAAGTGAGTTGTGTCTAAGTGAGGTGCTAGCCTCCTTATTTATACAAGACTGACACGTGTGAAGTGTCTCTTCGTTGGCAGGGCCGACTTCTCAAACTGGGTGGTTATAACCACCTTTATTATATTTCGAGGCCTCTTGATATATTCTGGGGCCGACTTCTTCTTTTGCCTTTTACAATTACATTATGACCAATCCACAAAAGGGGATTTGGTCCTTATACAATAGCCGACATGATCAATCCACAATGGGGATTGATCCGATGAATAATATATCAAATAATAATAAGAATACACTTTGCAGTTACATTATTTCAACAACTTTTATGATAGTTATAGGAACCATAGAAGGAGGATCACCTCATTTTTTGATTCCCCATCTACTATGAGATTAGAGGGAGATACTACTACCTATTTCAAGACTTAAAGAACTATCTTTCCACTATTTTCTGCTACCCCAATTAGAGATGCCTTGTTCTTTTCATGAGGGAAGTATTTGAACACAAATCCCAGTCTCTACATGTCCCATCCTAAATGAAGGCTTGTAGGAGGATCACCTCATACTTCGTGGTTGTCTCATCTAATTGGACAACGCACAACAGACAAAGATCTGTGATACTTCATATTCCAAAGTGGTGTGCCCTTGGGTTTCTTCTTGACTCCCCTACGAGGTTGACTGACCTCATCAAGACCCATAATGAGCTATCATTCTAGGATATAGAGCATGCACATCGAGACCAATGGACAATTCAATGTTATGTGGCCGTAGAGTCGGTCTCTCCCCACCCATCACATTACTTCTCATTTTTGTTTGAGCAACCAGGTTTCCATCCAAAATTTCCTCCTTATGACCCATTAAGAGTGGAAATTGAAAAGGTTCCAAGGTGACTAGAGAAAGTACATTATGATATCGTACAATGTCTTTTCACTTTTGGTTAGTGCTCTCTAACCTTGGCGGGAATCCTTATGCAATCTATAACAAAGTGTGAACCTGGGAGACCAAAAACACTTCTAAATTGCAAATTGCATTTGATGTTATATAAAAATCAAACTTGAAATTTGTATTAAATTACAAGTAGCTAAAATGTAGATTTATGCCCAGTAATAATATTATGCCTTAGAAAACATGGAAATTTGTAGTTAGAACACCTCAAATCCACCCTTAAAAATTGCATATGCAGAAACAAAAAAAGACAAACAATAAGCTTTAAATCTAGAAATTATTAATTATGACCATAATGCCTTGAATTTAGTGGGTTATGGAGTTAGGAAATCAATTAAGAGGGTGTAAGTCATGATGTTAATTGATTTAGAAAATTCAAAAAAAGTAAGAAAACACAAGCAACAATTGAGATATAGGTACCAAACAAGATGTTACTTTTATTCTAAAGGTACAAGTACAAGGTTTGGAAATATTAGCTTCAACTACAAAGTACTCCAAGGGACATCAAATTGCGTCCAAAACACTTTCTCTCACCGATGTTTATGGATAAATTCATGTGAACAAGATGATTATGACCTCTACCTCTCAGTGTATAGTATGCTCTCTCACACCCACTCAAACCAAAAAGTGCGGTGTGAAGACGAAAACTCAAGCAATCGATAATCTTAATAACAAAACATAACCTCTCTCCTCACTACTCTAGCCTTTATAAAATAGGCTTGGAGGTGTACATATAACATCACCTTGTATATAAGAGCTAAAGATAAACATAATCCAATTAAAGACCTCCTCAACTAGGATGCATGAGCAATACAAGGAAAACCCATCATAATAGACCAACTCATTGCTAAGAATAGGCCTCCTTTATCGATGTGCTCCATCTCTAAGTCAAAATAACAAGTGTAAATAAGGAAACTCCAACAAGAACCTCCAAAAAGCTCATCCAACTCATGCACTCCACTCATAGGCAAAAAAAAATAACATGTGTAAAGAAGGGAAGTCCACAAAATCCTTCTCAACCCTTGCGCTCCATCTCTTGGTAAAAATCATAGGTGTAAATAAAGAAACTCAACAAAGAATCTTCCTCAACTCATGTACTCCACTTTTTGGTTATAAATAACTTATGTAAATAAGGAAACTCTACCAAGAAAGCTATTTAACTCATGCACTCCACCTATTGGTTATAAATAGCATGCATATCCCAAAAGTCAATAAAGTTGAGCTAAAAGATGGGTGTTCCTCTCCCGCTATAAATTTTAGTCAACACCCAATTCATGAATAATCTCCTCAATAAGTGCACTCCAAAAAACTATATATAACAATTTTCTCCTCCAAAAATAACAATACGATGGAGCCTAAGTCAACCTCCAAGAATAATCCTCTAAAAATAGTTGTTGTCTTTCAAGTGGGGCCCACCAAGGTCCTTCTAGAATGCTTTAAAGTGATCCAAACCCTAGAAATTTCACCAAAAACCACATTACTTAGAATGACATGAGACTTTACCCAACCAATATATGCAATACCAGGTCTCTAAAGATAGCACCACACCTTGAAAATTCTCCCCACCTTTGGTGTTATTACCAATTCTCTTTGCTTTCAAGTTCCCTACATCTTCAATTTCTAATTTGTTTTGTATATTTTTAATTTTTGTCTCAAATTTTGACTTAATTGATTTTTTATTTTTTTTTCATGAAAAAAATTCCCTCGAATTTATATTAAGTATAAATTCCTTTACATACTAAAGCTACAGCTGTAGCGATTGAAATCCAGACCTTAAATAAATCTGTGACTTAATTGATTTAACTAGTGACAATTGAGCCTAAGGGATTAGTTTGATAGATCGTTTTTAATGTTGTTTAACATTTGGCTAACTCTATGTTAATAAGTACCTAGTTTTAATTCCTTTGGATAAGACACACTAATTTACAACTACTAATTTACTAGGAATATCGTCAATAAATATGAAAAGCATTCATTAAATTTATCCATAACATTATACTTAAAAAACAAGTTACAACTAATTTATGAGATTAAAGTGCAAATTTACAATTAATTTGTCATATTAAACTACAAATTGTTTAATATTTTAAACAACAATTCCAACATATATTTCTACCAAAAGCGATGTCAACTCTAAGTTAATTATTCAATGCAATCAATAAAAATAACGATGTGTTGAATTCAAATGAGAATGTCATGAAAAATATTGAAAGACATAAGTGTCCCTTAATTATTATTGGTATCTTTATAATTATTATGAAGTAAAGATTATTTTATGCAATGTTCAAGTGGGGAGAAGGAGATGCATACTTGCTTTCTTTTTGGCCACATTGCGTGTCATGGAAGTAACTATTTCCACATCACTTAAACATTATATGTTTCATATTTAATGTAGAACGAAATGGTTTTCTATGATATCGAAATTGTAGAATAATATGATTTATTATCTTTTTTCAACAGAAAATTACTTATTATATTGATATATAATTTGTTCTCATGACAAAGTATACAAATCTTGCTCAAAACAATTCTAGTCCATAGACCATGCTCTAAAAACATATTCTACCACTGACCCAACGAAACCAGAAGGTTATCAGAAAAGTAAACCAACATGCAGGCTGCAATAAGAGATTCAAAATAACCAGTAGCTGCTCGTCTCCAAAGGACCTCAAAGTGTTAGTCAAACACCACACGCCCCCAAAGGACCTCAAAGTGTTTACCAAAAGCACTGCACGCCCCAAGGAGGAAGAGGACAAAGGATGTCGGAAAAAACAACAAACCCGTCCAGGAGGACAAGAACCCATCACCCACAACGAATGGAAACAAATTTGCAGAAACTAAAACCTCCCGCCGACACATGGTCACCAATGCGAATCCGAGAAGGTGAGAACGAAGATAAATAACAAAACTATGAGCTCGCCCTCCTCTCTCGCTGAGTTTTGTATCCATCTTTATGAATCCGCAAAGACCGTGCTCCTCTCCGGTAGTGTTTTGTGTCCACAGGGCCCGCGCTCCTCTGGAGTTTTTTCTAGGATGCAGCTAGCAAAACCCTAGCTGCAGAGCCCACACTCCTCTCAAACCTCCTCGGCAGCCTCAACTCCAAGCTCCAAACTGAGTTCTAGAGTTTTGTATTCAGGCCCGCACTCCTCGCCCTTGTAGTCGCTCGCCCACACTCCTCTGGAGTTTTCCTGGGATGCGGTTAGCGAAATCCTAGCCGCATAGCCCGTGCTCCGATGCTAAGGAAGTTTCGATTATGAGATAGGAAATTGAAATTGGTAATAATCCAATCTAAACGTGTTATAAATTTGCTTTTTTTTGTGGTTCAAAAATAATATGAAGGGATAATGTGTTATAAATTTGTTTTTTTTAGCCCTTCAAAATAATGTGAATAGATAACAATTATTTCAACTTGAAATCTTTTTAAAATCATGTTTAGCCATTCAAAATAATGTGAAGTGAAGGGATATGGATATTCATATTCATATTTGTAAAAAGTATAGCATTCTTCTCGAAATTGTAGAATAAAATGATTTATCACTTACAACATCGAAATTGTAAAGATATAGGCCATTGCAACAAGATACTCATTATGAGCTCAACATGTCACACAAAATGATTTATCACTTACAACATCGAAATTGTAAATATATAGGCCATTACAACAAGATACTCATTATGAGCTCAACATGTCACTTGGGAGAATTGAACCTAGGTAGGGAGGATAACAATCATTCCTCACAACCACTCAAGCTAAACCCAATTCACAGTGGATTTCTTTTCATTTATGAGCACAATGCTTGTAATTAAGTTATAAATCCTTCCATTTATGAATAAGATGTTTGTGATTATTATTGTGCAAAGATAATTTTTATTTAATTTTTCTTTTAGGATGACACAACTTATTATAACTAACTTGTCAATTGATAGTGAAGTCATTATTGGGTGACTCATTAGTGGTTGTTAACCTGTTTCCTTATGTTCGAGGATGACTAGCTCTTAACTAATTAGAAACAGTTTGAGGTCTTACTCTTGGACCAAAAGACTATTTCAACTTAAATAGTATCCACAAGAAAACCAATTTCCCTTGTGGTCATTGCCTAGGCTACCTCCACTAAAATCATGCTCTTTTTAGTGGCATTTAACCTTAATCTTATATATGAAACCAAACACTACTGCTAATTACAATTTAACCTTTTACTTAAAAACAAATAGAAAATTGTTCTTATAAACCATTCAATTTTCTTTTTATTTATTAATAAAATATTTTCTACAATCATTACATTAAGTATATCTTTATACATGTTCCATTATTATTATTATTATTATTATTGAATAAGTGTAATTTTGAGCATGTTCCATTTTTTATTTTATTTATTGGCATGCTATATTTTTTTTAGGGATATTTATTTTTTAGAATTTCCATCATATAAATAAATAATGTTATAATATGTTTATTTAAAAAGTGTAAATTGAGGAAGTGATTTTTTTAAAATAAAGAATAATATAAATATTATTTTTGAAAATGGTAGTTGTAAATAAGATTTAAAAAAGAATGAAATTAATTTCATGAATTTAGCAACTATTTTTAAACAATAAAAATTTGAAAATCAATCACTATAAAATATTTTTAAAAAATTTGATAAAATTAAAAAACAAATTATTTTTAATATGAAAAATAATTTTAGTGGGTATAATGGTTAAGAATATGTGTTTTTTTTTGAAGGTCAGAAGAGGGTAGGGTATATATATCTCGCTTAGATTTTAGTAGCCAAATTACTCATAGAAAAATTTAATGTTTAGTGCGATATTGACCTTAAAAACAGATTATATTAATGTGAGATAAATAAGTGTAATGTGTATATGACTTATGTCACTTTATTCAATATTCAATATCTAATGAGGAATGTTTTTTTTTAAATAAAAGAAAATATTATGATAGATAAAACTCTATGTTGCATTGGTTTTTGGGATGGGGAACAACAGGGATGGGGGGACGCATCCTCGAGATGGCTAGAGCGTACCCCCAAAATTTTCAGGGGACGACGGGTTGGGGACGACAATAATATATATATTAAAAAAAATAAAATTCACAATAAACATTTGTAGTTGCTTCAAGCTTGTAAGCATAACAAGCTATACTATACAGTATTATGCACAACCCTTACACTTGCCAATTATGAAAAAGCTTAAGCAATTTAAAAAAGGATGGAGTGTCATTTCATTATTGGTTGTTAGACAAGAGCAAAATGCAGTTTAACTTTAAGAAACTTAAGTGAGAAATGTCTCTATAACAATTTTTCTTCCTCATATTTCTTGTTAATGACGATTATGTTAAAACTTAAAAGACATTCCCTTCAATAGGTTTTGCAGATTTTTATGACTGTGTTGAAAAACACTTTGGTTCTGTAAAGAGATTAGATTCATATTTTAGATTAAGAAGGTGATTGAATAAGAATTTATTCAAACATTTAGTACCAATCGAAGTCACTACTATATTGTTTTCACAATGCTTGAGGTTGGGATGGTGGAAGCACTATAATTGAATGACCCCTGGAAACCCATGTACAACATGTAAAAACTAAGATGATCAAAAAAATGAGAAAAACAAGAGCAATAACCACAAGGATCAACCCTTTGAAATGTTGCATTTCTTGTTTTTTTGACATGGAAGTTTTTCTTGTTGTAACCTTGCTGCTGAAAATACAATATTTAAATCACCAAAAACCCAAATCAAAACCCATGTTTTGAGCTGCAACGTTTACAACGGATTTAGATTCAATGCAATACAAAAATAATAGATGGGAAACATGATCTTATTGTCCAATCATCAATTTCCATGATTGTCAAGATTGAAGATATATGCTCGGAATATCCCCAAAATCTGTCTAGAACATGCTCGAAATCTGTTTGGAACATCCCTGAAA
This sequence comes from Picea sitchensis, assembly GCA_010110895.2. NCBI lineage: Eukaryota > Viridiplantae > Streptophyta > Pinopsida > Pinales > Pinaceae > Picea > Picea sitchensis. Next base: position 15,276 of record SNQJ01S0156528.1, on the reverse strand, counting down.
TTTGTCTGGAACATCTTGGGGACGGCCAGCAAGTCCCTGAGTCCCCACTGAAATCCCCAACAATTTGGATAAATTTCGTAAGGGTCCCAAATCCCAGAAACGTGGGGACGTAAGTGGTTTTTTTTTTGGGGGAAGGGTCCCCGTGAACATAGACAAAACGTCTACTTGGTCAACGTTACTCGAAACTTCCTTTTAAAAAAGAATAAATCCAAACACACCAAAGTAGGACGAACAAATTATTTATAAAATATTTATTGTAGAAAGGAAGGTATGAAATGCCCCGGGTCGACGCACGCCCCAAAGTGAAACATGGGTTGCTCCTATTGAAGCAATTGCTATGGTGCGAGTCATAAGGTATTTGAAAAAAATTGAACAAATGGAAGAGGGTAGATGGCCTAAGGTTGTGCAAAAGAAAGAAGACTTGGATGCGACAAAATATCAAATGGTTTAGTAAATGGGGCATTTGCTTGAGCATGTGTCTTACAAACAGTAAGGAGATAAAAACTTTTGTTATGGGTAAGTTCCACAAACATACTTGGGAGAAAGAGCTAGGGAGAAAGAAGAAGTACTACATTGAAGAGTTTAACCCCACTCATAACCATCAACAAAAGGCGCACATAGGGGCCAATATTTCTTGGAGATCTAAATTTCTTATTGCTCAATTAAGAACTAATTCTCATCAACTCCGTTGTGAAACAGGGCGCTAGAAAAGGCCAAAAGAAATGTGGGAGGAAATAGTATGTATTTTGTGCTCTTCCAGAAAAGTGGAAACAAAAAAACATTTCATATTAGAATGTGAAACCTTAAAAGACAGCAGGGAAAATTATGCATGTATTCTGGTAGCTAGTTCTTGAGATAATCTATACAATGAAGAGTTTGTCGAGAAGCTGGGAGCGGTTATTGTAAAACTTCACAGGAAAAGGGCCGAATTTAAAAGCCAGATAAAAAAACAATCTGTCCCATAAGCTATTTTTAGCCTCGTGGACATTAAAAATACTTTCTTTATTTCTTTCTTACTTGCCTTCTATTCTATTCCCCATCGCCTTTAGATTAGATTTGGATGTGGCTTTGAATAGAAAAAAACATTCGTTATCGGATTACGTACGTCGTGTCTCTCTATCTGTGGATTTCAATAAGCTTCCTGAATTCAAAAGAGGAAAAACAGATCTAGCCAGTTTTATTTTACACTCTATAGAAGAAAATAAGAAAGGACTGGTAGGTGTGGCACAGCCGAAGCTCAAGGACATGACAAGCGCAATAATTAATGCTCTATCATGTCCAATTTAATCTCCTTTGTATCGAAGATCAGAGCGGAATGAGGTGATGTCGAGTCATTGAGTAGGAGAGAGATCAGAATCGAATCGAGTCGAAAATGATAGTTTCAGCGCTGTTGACTTCTGTGGGCATAAACACAGGGCTGTGCGTTCTGCTTCTGTCATTCTATTCGGTGCTGAGAAAGCAGCCAGACAATGTGTACGTTTACGCCCCTCGCCGGGTGGCTGAGGAGCAGGCCAAGCGAGAAGGGCCTTTCAGTTTAGAGAGGCTAGTGCCTTCTCCTGGTTGGATCGTTAGAGCGTGGCGGTTGTCCGAAGACGAATTCTTGTCTGCTGCTGGCTTCGATGCGTTCGTCTTTCTCAGAATCTTCATTTTCAGGTCTTATCTTGATTTCTTTGCTTTGATTTTCCTATTTTTGTTTTCTGAACCTTACACAACATGGGCAAATAGAGAAAACTTCTGCAATGTAATTGGATGACATTTCAAGTATTAATTTCAGTGGAAAATCCAATTCCAATTGGGTACATTTTCACCATGGCCAAGGATGCGTACACCAAAGGCGGATAATTCTCTGAACATCCCCGTCTAGCCGCTTATAATCCTCGGCACTCTCCAAATCATCATCCCAAATCCAAAAAAATTAGTTGTGTTTATGACCCCAAAAAACCAACAAACAGAAGTAGCCAATGCCCAGGGAGTAAAATCTCATCTTGATCTTCCTACGTTGCTGTTTCTCTTGAAAGCATCATATTTCACCCCAGCCACCAATTCATTGATAATTTATGACTAGAGATGATTCATAAAATGCTTACAACTCCATATTGTAATGTTCCCAATCCAATATGCTAGGAACATGGGGTTTTTCATTGATTTTTATGTGGTTTCTGGTTGAGGTGTTTCGTCAAACACTTTGCAGATTTATGGCTCATGAGTTGCGTTAGGGTTTATAATGATGGTTTAATGTGTGTTTGCAGCCAATAATCAAAGAAGATATAGCAATGGAATGTACTCAACGAGATGCAAGATCAACAACACAAGAAATAGCCATAAATACCTCATATCTGATTTATTAATAATAGATCTCTGGCCTCATACAAAATGGTGCAGATCTGGAATACATATAAGGGAATAGAGTGTTGGGTTGATAAAGCCTCCAAGATACAAGATAGAAGAAGATCCAGGCTTCCAAAAGCTTCTCCAAGCTATAGACCAAAAACCCAGATGAACCAACTCATAACCCAACTGAAATGTGATGATCTTCCTAGCACAATGTGCCCCTCACTGGCTGAAGCAAACCAAAAATTCGGCCTCTCTGAAAATAGCCACCAAATCCTCTGAGAAAGATGCCAAACTGTAGATCGGGCCAAGTGAAACCCCCTGGCAAAATCTCAGGCTGAATGATGAAGAACTAACCCACCAAAAGACCGATTCCTCAATCTGCGGTGCGCCCTCCTCCTCTCTAGCTCGTGCCAAGCTCCAATAAATAATATGACAAAGTAAAACTCTCCAGAAAAGGCTAAAGAAGGCGTCCTAGGCCATACAAAGAATACCCATAAGCCCCTTTTCCCAGAATCCTTCTCCTCTTTCTAGATCGAGCTACTCTCCTCAAGGTGGTGCGCCCCCTTGCTGAAAACCCCGTGTAGCTGCGCCCTGTCTCTCTCTGAACCTGTAATTGCTGTAGGATCCACCTATGACTGAGATAAAACCGATGTAGAATGGTGAGGGAGGGATCTTTCATCTCCATGACCAAGCTTGGACCAGGTTGGGTGGGATCTTTCACCACTGAGCTGATCTCTAGGGTTTGTTAAGTCAAAACCCTAAAAACCCCCAAGTGCATGGGCTCACTAGCAAGAAGCCAGATATCAAATTGATAATCAACATAATGAGAGAATAGAGGCCCCCATCTCTCTTTTATCCTCCCTGTTCACCTTGTCTCTCCAAGTGACTTTTACTTTATTTTATTATTAATTAATTAAATCACTTTAATTAATTAATTAACCATTTTACCTCTAAAAAGTGATTTATCCCTCCTTATGGCCTCTCTGGCCATTGAAAGTCACTTCTCATCATCCTATCATGTAGTGCTATTCCTCTCGATTCCGATGAGCTATTACACTAAGAGGTTCCTTCGAGTATTATGCCCAATATGACCTTCTTAGTGAATTTAATTAACATATAGCCCATAATAACTCAAAATTATGGAAATCGTTGGAATGCAACGGAACCAAAGCCAAGCTGTGTAGAATGGATCATGATGATGAAATAAGATGAGCGATGCAAGTCGGGCCCAATAAAACCCCTCAATAGTGTGAAAATTCTAGGTCCTATTAGCTTGCCTTCTTGGTCTATCTTTGACCAAAGAAAGGCTCTAAGTTTCAACTGTCAGGTAATATATTTTCTGCTGTTTTATATTAGCAAACAATCCAAAATTATCTTGCTGATTTGTTACGGTTATGTTCTCAATTTGGGTGCTCTAGCATGTCGTTTTTTTCACATAAAATTAGTACATGCATCTCAAATAAACATAACACACCTAATACATCGTTTACTGCTGAAAATGAACAGATCTAAGAGACTAATACATGCATTTGTAGACACAGGTATTTTTGGTTAACATGACCTTGGATAAACCCCCCCCGAGGAAAACCAGTTTGGAATATGTGTGTATATATGAGGAAAGCAGAAGAAGGGTTACAGTAAACACAATATATGAAAGAACCTGATACAATAGCAACTCCAACTGAGTTGATATACAAGCCCGAAATCAATAGATGCGCCCCTCATGCAAACTGCCAGAACCACTGAATCTGCTCCAACTGCCAATTGTGAGCTCAGATCTGGAAATCCCTCCACAACAATGAAGCTATGCTGAATGGCAACCCTCTGCAACTGATCTCACTGCAATCTGATGGCTAGATATCCTACCAGGTACGAATCAACCTCCAAAGCTAATGCGCCCCTCTCGGAAGTAGAATAGCTCCAGTAAATAAACAAGGCAAGTAGCTCCAAGCCTCCATGAATGAAAGCAAGCGACCTCCCTCAAGCATCCTCACAAAACTGACCTCATCTCCATCCTCCAAGAGCTCCTCTCTCAACAAGCAAAAGACC
>SNQJ01S0156527.1:40979-51207 GCA_010110895.2 Picea sitchensis | reverse complement strand
AGTATTTGAAACCTAAGTGCCCCCATAAATATCTCATTTTCATGTGGTTATTGTTGAACAATAAAGTAAGTTTTGACTCGATACATTCTTCAAAAGAGGAACACCAATGGACCTAGATGGTGTAGTATGTGCATGTTAATTGATAAAACAAATTTTCACCTTATTATGTCACGTGGTTTTATTGTTCATGTTTGGAAAGATTTGGAGAGTTTCGTAGGATTAAAGGATGCATGGTCAGGGTATTCTATCAAGGAATCTCTTAAAAGATGGGTAGAAAATGTTGCTACAAAAAATTGTAGAGGATTACCCCTCATTGTTGCGTGGGTTATTTGGATATGAAGAAATGCTAAATGTTTGTAAAGTTTAAAGAAAATGAATGGAGATTAAAGAGTAGAGCACTTTGGTTAAAGACCGAAGATGAGAATTACAAGTTTTTTCACCATTATAAAAATTCAAGAAAAATCTAAACTTAGTTTGGAATATAGAGAAAAATGATGGCTCACATGCTTCTAGTTCCAGGGAGGTTGCACAAAAAGGGAGTGGATTTCTTTGGAAATATTTATAAGACTTATAGAAGAGAAAATATAATAGAAATTGTCAAGATGACTTAGTACTTTTCGAGCTTTGTAGATTCCCAATACAATCAAAGTCTAATGGAAGAAGTTGGGAGAGATGGATTGCTTTCAATTCTTTGTAGTTTTCATAAAGACAAAAGCCCTGACACAGATGGTTTTCTAGTGGATTTTTGTGGGGGTTCTTTGATCTTATAAAAGTTGATTTTAGTTTGGTAATTAAAGAATCTAGACATCCAAGGAATATTTTGGCACATTTTAATGCTACATTTTTAGCACTAATACCAAAATATGATAACCCCACATATTTTGAAAAATATAGGCCTATTTCCCTCTTTAATTGCACTTATAAAATAATATCCAATATTACTGCCAAAAGGTTAAAGGGCATTTTGTCTATCTATATTTCTTGTTAATATTTTGGTTTTCTCAAGGTGAGCCAGATACATGAGGTTATGGATATAGATGAAGGAGGAAGTAAGAAATGTGAAATTTAAAGGAATCAAAGTTAGAAATACATACTCTTTGACACATATATTGTTTGTTAATGGAATTTTCTTTTTCTCTGATGGATCTAGGAGGGTTGCTGGTAGACTTACAAAATTTTTGGATTTGTACTATCTTGATTCAAGTATGTAGGTAAATATGGAAACCTATTTAATCTCCTTTATAGACATATATGAAGAAGATAACGATTTTAAGATCTCCATTTTTCCGTACCAACGTATTGAGTTGGAAAAAGGACTAAAATACTTGGTATTTCTGTAAATCCTAATGATTATACAAAAATGGACTAGTATTGGCCTATTTCAAAAGTGGAAAAGGTCAAATTTAAGGTGCAATCACTAGTTATCTAGAGGAGGAAGATATATTTAAGTAAAATCACTGTTAGAAGGAATTCCTATATATTGGATGGCATTACCATGGATACCAAAAGGAATTGTGGATACAATAAGAAGACCTAGTTTCATATACATCTAGTCAAGCAAAAAAGAGAAAAGGGGTATCCCCTTGGTAAAGTGGAAAATACTACTAGTTCCAAAGTCTTTGGGGGATGGAATTTCAATTTTTTTTTTTCATACATATTTAAGTAAAATCATTGTTAGAAGGAATTCCTATATATTGGATGGCATTACCATGGATACCAAAAGGAATTGTGGATACAATAAGAAGACTTAGTTTCATATACATCTAGTAAATCAACAAAGAGAAAAGGGGTATCCCCTTGGTAAAGTGGAAGAAACTACTAGTTCCAAAGTCTTTGGGGGATGGAATTTCTATTTTTTTTTCTACTTCTCTAAAGCAATAGAAACCAAAAGTGTTTGGAGTATCATAAAAGGGAAAGGGATTTAGTGTCATATAGTGAAATAAAATTATGTCTCCCTATTCTTTATGGAAGAGTGGATTCAAAATTCTTCAAAGATTTTTCATAATATTTCTATTATCTAGAAATAAACATTGTTAGCTTTTCCCTTGGTTGACAATTGGTTAGAGTGGAATGTTGGAAGAGAAAAAGGGTGATGGTGGATTTGGATCCTTGGATTGGTAGTGGAGAGACTATAGGATTCCAAGTCACCTGATTTAGTTTATGAGGAATAAAGGTATATGTACACTTTCCGAAATTGTTGGTTTGAATTTGACTAAATAGTGTGACATCAAGAATGGTTATCTTCTAGGGAGTTGGGGATAAGAGAAGAATATGTTTCCATATGGGACCCTTATATTTCTAAACTCATATCTAACTTTGTACATATACATATTGAAGATGATGGTGTGGTCTTTGAATCCTTTCAGATCCTATAGTCTTAAGGAGGGCTACAAGGCTTTGGCTCTACTAGAGGTATAGGAGCCTCAAAGGAATTGATGATGGGTATGGAGTTCCAAGTGCCCCAATTAATCTGTCATTTTCATATGGTTACTGTTGAAAAATATATTAAGTTTTGACTCAAGACATTCTTCAAAAGAGGAACACCGATGAATGTAGATGGTGTAGTATGTGCATGTTAAGTGATAAAACAAATTATCAAATTATTCTATCATGTGGTTTTATTGTTCATGTTTGGAAAAAGTTGGAGATTTTCACAGGATTGAAGGATGCTTGGTTAGGGGATTCTATCAAGGAATATCTTAAAAGATGGGTAGAAAATGTTGCTACAAAGAACTGTAGAGGATTACCCCTCGTTTTTGCGTGGGGTGTTTGGATAAAAAGATTTTTTAGAACAAGGAGATTACTTCAATCTAATATGCAATTCAAAGCTTAAACATCTTATTAGTCTATAACCAAAACAAAATCTCCCAAATCTTAAAGATATATTTGTGAAGAGATCATGAATAAATCGGGGGCTTGGGATTTTCTTGATAAGGCCTCCCATATTAATCTTCCAAAGAATGGGACAAGGAGTATTATATCTCTTTTTCTACTCATTCTACCAGTTTCAGAGTAGGATTAAGATTAAAACTGGCACAAAAAAAACTAAGAGAGATGATGGCACTTGACCCTGACACTTGTAGGTGAACATGATCAATAAAAAGTATATATATTTCAGGACTCTTGTTAATAATCAAATGGTTTATAAAGAAATTTGTTTTAATCAATTAAAAAATTCTCCATAAAAGAGGGATTATGGATATGTCAAGGTGAATGGTGGATTAAGGAAACTCAAAATAGTTGCAACACAAAATATGAACACCTTGCTTTCTTATGAAGCAATTATAATGATTTTATTATATAGTTTAGTTGATAATGATGAAGACACTTAAAATTTGATCTTTTTTGTATAAGACATTTTGTCAATAAAACTGATGGCACTGTCTTTGATTTATAGATTTTTGAGGCAGAAAGTATGTCATTTAAAAACTAATGGCACTATCTGTGATTTATAGATTTTTGAGGCAAAAAGTATGTCATTTAAAAACTGATGGCACTATCTGTGATTTATAGATTTTTGAGGCAGAAAGTATGTGAATTTTGAGGCAAAAAGTATGTGACATCAATTACGAAAGTTATGTAATGGAGGTACAGTAAAAATGTCCTTTTCATGGTTTTATTTGAAAAAGGATAAATATGTTCATGATTTTATGTGTATATAATGCATTTGCTTTGTAGAATGTGCCCGCTTTATAAAAACCATGATGTTATATTTCACTCTCCTTTTATTAGTTATTAGTATAATATGTAATATGTGTAACACATAGTTATTAGTAGGTGAGCTCACTATTTGAAATTAAAATTTTGAAGTAAGAGTGTGTTTAATACTATCAGTCTCTAAAAATCAAAAAACTTTTGATCATGTATAACTGTTAAATCTGATTTTAGAGCTGAAGGTCAAGATCCTGGACCCATTTTACCAATTAATTAGAATTGATATAAAAACTACACAAAATTTCCATAAAACCAATATTAAATCCCATTAGCCCATTATTGTGGATCAACCCTGTGTTTTTCAGAGAAGTTACTAAAAACTTCGCATAACTATGAGCTACTCTCACATGCCCAACAATTCCATGTACATTCCCGATTCCCTTGAAGAGCTGTCAGGTATGAAACTATCCCAAACATTCTCAGAGTGGTGAGAATTAAAATTCTATTCATGATGGTGAAAGTGGATCTTTCTAAGGTTTATGGCAAGGATAATTGGCAAGTATGTAGATTTTGCGATCTCCATTTTTTCGTACCAACATATTGAGTTAGAAAATGGACTAAAATAGTTGGGATTTTCTGTAAACCCTAATGATTATACAAAAATGGACTAGTATTGGCCTATTTCAAAAGTGGAAAAAGGTCAAATTTATGGTGCAGTCACTAGTTATCTAGAGGAGGAAGGCATGTTTTAGTAAAATCAATGTTAGAAGGAATTCCTATCTATTGGATGACATTACCATGGATACCGAAAGGAATTTTGGAGACCATAAGAAGACTTAGTTTCATATTCATCTAGTCAAGCAACAATGAGAAAAGGGGTATCCCCTTGGTAAAGTGAAAAATATTACTAGTTCGAAAATCTTTGGGGGATGGAGTTTCAATTTTTTTTTGTACTTCTTTAAAGAAATAAAAACCAAAATTGTTTGGAGTATCATAAAAGGGAAAGGGTTTTAGTGTCGTATAGTGAAAGAAAATTATATCTCCCTAGTCTTTATGAAAGAATGGATTCAATATGCTTCAAAGATGTTTCATATTATTTCCATTATCTAGAAATAAACATTGTTAGCTTTTCCCTTGGTTGACAATTGGTTAGTGTGGAATGATGGAAGAGGAAAAAAGGGCGATGTTGGGTGAGGATCCTTGGGTTTGTAGTGGAGAGGACTATATGATTCCAAGTCATCTTATTTAGTTTATGAGGAATAGAGGTATATGTACACTTTTTGAATTTGTTGGTTTGAATTTGAATTTAGTCTATATGGGACCCTTATATTGCTAAACTCATATCCAACTTTGTACATATACATATTGAAGATGATGCTGCAGTATTTGAAACCTAAGTGCCCCCATAAATATCTCATTTTCATGTGGTTATTGTTGAACAATAAAGTAAGTTTTGACTCGATACATTCTTCAAAAGAGGAACACCAATGGACCTAGATGGTGTAGTATGTGCATGTTAATTGANAGTATTTGAAACCTAAGTGCCCCCATAAATATCTCATTTTCATGTGGTTATTGTTGAACAATAAAGTAAGTTTTGACTCGATACATTCTTCAAAAGAGGAACACCAATGGACCTAGATGGTGTAGTATGTGCATGTTAATTGATAAAACAAATTTTCACCTTATTATGTCACGTGGTTTTATTGTTCATGTTTGGAAAGATTTGGAGAGTTTCGTAGGATTAAAGGATGCATGGTCAGGGTATTCTATCAAGGAATCTCTTAAAAGATGGGTAGAAAATGTTGCTACAAAAAATTGTAGAGGATTACCCCTCATTGTTGCGTGGGTTATTTGGATATGAAGAAATGCTAAATGTTTGTAAAGTTTAAAGAAAATGAATGGAGATTAAAGAGTAGAGCACTTTGGTTAAAGACCGAAGATGAGAATTACAAGTTTTTTCACCATTATAAAAATTCAAGAAAAATCTAAACTTAGTTTGGAATATAGAGAAAAATGATGGCTCACATGCTTCTAGTTCCAGGGAGGTTGCACAAAAAGGGAGTGGATTTCTTTGGAAATATTTATAAGACTTATAGAAGAGAAAATATAATAGAAATTGTCAAGATGACTTAGTACTTTTCGAGCTTTGTAGATTCCCAATACAATCAAAGTCTAATGGAAGAAGTTGGGAGAGATGGATTGCTTTCAATTCTTTGTAGTTTTCATAAAGACAAAAGCCCTGACACAGATGGTTTTCTAGTGGATTTTTGTGGGGGTTCTTTGATCTTATAAAAGTTGATTTTAGTTTGGTAATTAAAGAATCTAGACATCCAAGGAATATTTTGGCACATTTTAATGCTACATTTTTAGCACTAATACCAAAATATGATAACCCCACATATTTTGAAAAATATAGGCCTATTTCCCTCTTTAATTGCACTTATAAAATAATATCCAATATTACTGCCAAAAGGTTAAAGGGCATTTTGTCTATCTATATTTCTTGTTAATATTTTGGTTTTCTCAAGGTGAGCCAGATACATGAGGTTATGGATATAGATGAAGGAGGAAGTAAGAAATGTGAAATTTAAAGGAATCAAAGTTAGAAATACATACTCTTTGACACATATATTGTTTGTTAATGGAATTTTCTTTTTCTCTGATGGATCTAGGAGGGTTGCTGGTAGACTTACAAAATTTTTGGATTTGTACTATCTTGATTCAAGTATGTAGGTAAATATGGAAACCTATTTAATCTCCTTTATAGACATATATGAAGAAGATAACGATTTTAAGATCTCCATTTTTCCGTACCAACGTATTGAGTTGGAAAAAGGACTAAAATACTTGGTATTTCTGTAAATCCTAATGATTATACAAAAATGGACTAGTATTGGCCTATTTCAAAAGTGGAAAAGGTCAAATTTAAGGTGCAATCACTAGTTATCTAGAGGAGGAAGATATATTTAAGTAAAATCACTGTTAGAAGGAATTCCTATATATTGGATGGCATTACCATGGATACCAAAAGGAATTGTGGATACAATAAGAAGACCTAGTTTCATATACATCTAGTCAAGCAAAAAAGAGAAAAGGGGTATCCCCTTGGTAAAGTGGAAAATACTACTAGTTCCAAAGTCTTTGGGGGATGGAATTTCAATTTTTTTTTTTCATACATATTTAAGTAAAATCATTGTTAGAAGGAATTCCTATATATTGGATGGCATTACCATGGATACCAAAAGGAATTGTGGATACAATAAGAAGACTTAGTTTCATATACATCTAGTAAATCAACAAAGAGAAAAGGGGTATCCCCTTGGTAAAGTGGAAGAAACTACTAGTTCCAAAGTCTTTGGGGGATGGAATTTCTATTTTTTTTTCTACTTCTCTAAAGCAATAGAAACCAAAAGTGTTTGGAGTATCATAAAAGGGAAAGGGATTTAGTGTCATATAGTGAAATAAAATTATGTCTCCCTATTCTTTATGGAAGAGTGGATTCAAAATTCTTCAAAGATTTTTCATAATATTTCTATTATCTAGAAATAAACATTGTTAGCTTTTCCCTTGGTTGACAATTGGTTAGAGTGGAATGTTGGAAGAGAAAAAGGGTGATGGTGGATTTGGATCCTTGGATTGGTAGTGGAGAGACTATAGGATTCCAAGTCACCTGATTTAGTTTATGAGGAATAAAGGTATATGTACACTTTCCGAAATTGTTGGTTTGAATTTGACTAAATAGTGTGACATCAAGAATGGTTATCTTCTAGGGAGTTGGGGATAAGAGAAGAATATGTTTCCATATGGGACCCTTATATTTCTAAACTCATATCTAACTTTGTACATATACATATTGAAGATTATGGTGTGGTATTTGAATCCTTTCGGATCCTATAGTCTTAAGGAGGGCTACAAGGCTTTGGCTCTACTAGACGTATTGGAGCCTCAAAGGAATTGATGATGGAAAAAGGCATGGAGTTCCAAGTGCCCCAATAAATCTCTCATTTTCATATGGTTACTGTTGAAAAATATATTAAGTTTTGACTTGAGACATTCTTCAAAAGAGGAACACCGATGAATGTAGATGTTGTAGTATGTGCATGTTAACTGATAAAACAAATTATCAAATTATTCTATCATGTGGTTTTATTGTTCATGTTTGGAAAAAGTTGGAGAGTTTCACAGGATTGAAGGATGCATGGTTAGGGGATTCTATCAAGGAATATCTTAAAAGATGGGTAGAAAATGTTGCTACAAAGAACTGTAGAGGATTACCCCTCATTTTTGCGTGGGGTGTTTGGATAAAAAGATTTTTTAGAACAAGGAGATTACTTCAATCTAATATGCAATTCAAAGCTTAAACATCTTATCAGTCTATAACCAAAACAAAATCTCCCAAATCTTAAAGATATATTTGTGAAGAGATCATGAATAAATCAGGGGCTTGGGATTTTCTTGATAAGGCCTCCCATATTAATCTTCCAAAGAATGGGACAAGGAGTATTATATCTCTTTTTCTACTCATTCTACCAGTTTCAAAGTAGGATTAAGATTAAAACTGGCAAAAAAAAACTAAGAGAGATGATGGCACTTGACCCTGACACTTGTAGGTGAACATGGTCAATAAAAAGTATAGATATTTCAGGACTCTTGTTAATAATCAAATGGTTTATAAAGAAATTTGTTTTAATCAATTAAAAAATTCTCCATAAAAGAGGGATTATGGATATGTCAAGGTGAATGGTGGATTAAGGAAACTCAAAATAGTTGCAACACAGAATATGAACACCTTTCTTTCTTATGAAGCAGTTATAATGATTTTATTATATAGTTTAGTTGATAATGATGAAGACACTTAAAATTTGATTTTTTTGTATAAGACATTTTGTCAATAAAACTGATGGCACTGTCTTTGATTTATAGATTTTTGAGGCAGAAAGTATGTCATTTAAAAACTGATGGCACTATCTGTGATTTATAGATTTTTGAGGCAGAAAGTATGTCATTTAAAAACTGATGGCACTGTCTGTGATTTATAGATTTTTGAGGCAGAAAGTATGTGAATTTTGAGGCAAAAAGTATGTGACATCAATTACGAAAGTTATGTAATGAAGGTACAGTAAAAATGTCCTTTTCATGGTTTTATTTGAAAAAGGATAAATATGTTCATGATTTTATGTCTATATAATGTATTTGCTTTGTAGAATGTGCCCGCTTTATTAAAAACCATGATGTTATATTGCACTCTCCTTTTATTAGTTATTAGTATAATATGTAATATGTGTAACACATAGTTATTAGTAGGTGAGCTCACTATTTGAAATTAAAATTTTGAAGTAAGAATGTGTTTAATACTATCAGTCTCTAAAAATAAAAAAACTTTTGATCATGTATAACTGTTAAATCTGATTTTAGAGCTGAAAGTCAAGATCCTGGACCCATTTTACCAATTAATTCGAATTGATATAAAAACTACACAAAATTTCCATAAAACCAATATTAAAGGCCATTAGCCCATTATTGTGGATCAACCCTGTGTTTTTCATAGAAGTTACTGAAAACTTCACATAACTATGAGCTACTCTCATATGCCCAGCAATTCCATGTACATTCCCGATTCCCTTGAAGAGCTGTCAGGTATGAAACTATCCCAAACATTCTCAGAGTCGTGAGAATTAAAATTCGATTCATGATCAGTTTTTTTCAGATCAGACAGCGAAGTGGAAGGGATACCCAGTTCCTCATCTGTGGCGCGCTGAAGATAGTCAATGTTCACGCTGTAAGTCTCATCATGTATTTTACATGATGAATTCGGGCTTTCCCCAACAATACATGACGAACTAGGGTTTTCTCCTGAAGCATGATTATATATCGAGTATCCTTCAGTGCCAACGGAGACGGAGCTACTGTTCTTCTTGTGGCAAGAACTAATTTCTTGGTCGAGGCTTGTCATCATATCCAACACCAATGCATTTTGAGACGTCTCTAAATCCTGAGAAGTAATATCATCATCATCTGCAAACAAAAGATCGGCTAGAAGGCCTAGAACGTCCGCTTCACACAACGAATTGTTGCTTCTGCTGCAGGAACGCTTGGGCGGATTCTCATGCTGGTAATTGTCCTCTCGGCTGCGCTTATATTGGGCCATGCCGATCACAACCCACGAAAGGGTTTGATATAGATTATAACTCCACCTGGAATCAATAGCTGAGATTCACGATGATTTTATTTCGAGTGACGATGGGCTGCATATGTATATATAGAGATATGACGGCCCGAAGAGTTTAGGAAGAAGATTTCGTATGAAAAGATTTCGGCTCAAAAGCATTGACGACAGAGAGACGCGTTCGGCTTTTTTTGGGCTGAGAAAGTCTATAAAGCCGCGTTGTAGAATGGATGGAAATTGATGATACAAGATCCTGTTTTATACGGTAGATCCTGAGTTCTGATGGACGCTGTCTTCATTTGCGTATGGTCGGAATTTGAAAAACATTCCACAAACAATGCAAAGGTTTTTGATAGATTGTTTTTCTGGGGAAACTTTAAATCTTAACTATATTTGACGGGTCAA
>SNQJ01S0156527.1:17593-28912 GCA_010110895.2 Picea sitchensis | reverse complement strand
CTAGGTATACTACATTCCATCCCCCTTCACATGTTTCATCCTCGAAACATGAGAAGAAACCATACAATATGACCGGCTAAGAAATGTAGCCAACTGGTACCAAGTACGATCGTCCATCCATCCCAATGGAAGTCGAACATGATGTTCATTTTCTACATTGCCACCCTGATCTTTCTCTGCATCATGTCGGAGTTGCCATGTGATTGTTTCTGTAGCCTGAGCTCTTCCCATAGTGTCGATAGTCCTCAATGCACCTCTTGATTGGTTTCGTGTCTGGTGCCCTGTTGGTGCATAAATGTGTTCATGCACACACCCTTGCCTTGATGATTGTTGTGTCTCTATATGATGTGGATGGCGATATACAACAACTGTAGGAATTTGTTATTTTTTCTTCAAATATGCAACACTTTGTTCCTTTGAGTCAATGACCTCCTTAGCTTCCTGATTATGTCCTTCCTTTAGTTTTGCTTCATCTCCTTCTGTAGACTCCGCCTCTGATTCAACTTCAGACTCGGAAATAACTTCTTTGCTAGCTTCCATGAGCCCATCTTTCTTACTAAGAGACAAATCCTACAATGTAATTTTCTTTTCTTGTACCAAAGCTTTAAAAACTTCTTTTGCACATTAATATTAATCGTACCCACTGACTCTATCCAAGCATATCCCAAAACAATGTCTTCATCACCCATATCTAGAGCTTCAAAATCTGAATGCAACACATATTTATCCATACTGAGATTCAAATCTTTAAAAATTTTAACATTTTCACTTGCAACCTCTGTTCTTTGAATATTCTTTGTTGGAACTTGTAATCTATTAGTCAACTGAACATTGATAAAATTCTTCTGGCAACTAGGGTTAATAGAAACAATGACATTTTCTTTATGAATACAACCATGAACATGTAATATAGATTTTCCATATAAAAATAAACTCTTGTTGCTCCATTTATAAACATGAGACCATTTATCTAAAATGAATTTTTCAAGTGATTCATTAGAAAGTTTCAGCAATTGGCTATAGCTATGTGGTTTCCATCAAATGGTTGCATCACCTTTTAATTGGCTCCCTACACAATGTTTCCAATTCGCTTTCCAAAATGACTTCATGTATTTTAAGAATTATTCAATACTAGGGCCATCATCTTTTCCAGTAAAAAACATCTTTCTTGGGAGAAATCTTCAAGAAAAACTAGGATTAAAAATAACTTACGGCAGAAAATTGCGACTTTTTCCAGAAAAACCTTGAAAAAATGTTGAATTTAAAATGCTCATAACTTTACTTCCCAGACTCCTTTTCAGTTGATTTCTTTTTTGAAATTGGGTATTTTTCAGAGAGGAATTCAAATATCCAATTTTTTAGGCAAAATTATACTCAAAAATTTTCATATCTGAACCTAAAGTGCGCCGACCTCTTTTTTCCTAGAAATAATCTACAAAAAAGCCAAAAAAAATTTCCTTTTATTTGGCCAATGAAAGTGTTCTGATACCAATTGTTAAGTACCTAAAAATATCTGAATATAAATATCAATATAGATCCACAATATCAACAACAATAATCCAAACCATTCGCCAAAACACTGAACACAAGAATGTATACAAAACCCTTGAGGTAGGGTAACACCATATATTAATCCTTAAGGAACAATAACACTCCTCAAGAAATGTTTGATACATTCACAATATTCTTCACTATGTTTCATTACATTGCTTACACTTCTTTATATAAATCTCTTTATCTCCCAAGAGACTTCTAAAGAGACTTCTCACATTTATTACATTTAACTACCATAGTGGGGTTTTATTAATATAGTGGACCTAGTCCACCTTACATTTTTTTTTTGTAAGTTATAAATTATATTAAATCCTGCAAAGCTTGAAGATTACAACTGTCTATCTAGCATATTCGAACGTGGAAACATTTCTCTGATGGGAAACCAATTCTTTCCACATGGCCAAAAATTGCTAAGACCAAAATTCCCCAAACTAGGTGGCCTCACATGGCCAAAAAAATTATGCTATAAATTAACTAAAAATATAGAAATAGGAAACCTAAACTAGAGGGAATTGACTGATGCCAGGGTCGAGCCTTTGTCCCACTAAATCCTAACGTACATGCAAGTTGTCTCTACCGAGCTTATCTATGTCCGAGATAGCTTTCCGTAGGTCCTGCAGGAAATTCATAAAGAGGTCCACATGGCACCAATTCTCTATTTCCTTGTTATTTATCTCATTGATGGCGGTCTTCACGTCCCCTAATCCACGCTTGAGGTCATCCAAAGACTCCTCGAGAGCTTCTCTTTTTGTGCATCGAGAGTAGGCTGAGGGGGGTGGAGGGGAAAGTGTAGAGTCGAAGGAGGAGGTGGGGCATTCGGATGAGGGAGGTGAAGGAAAGAGGGTTGTGGAGGTGATAGGAGGCGGAGGAGGAGGGTGGCGAGGTGGGGAGGGAGGAGGTGGAGTGAAGATGAGTGAATTTCCTAGACTATCGAACCATTCGATTTGACAGGAAAAGGGAGAAACAATGGGCTTCAGGTTGGGTGCGACCTCAGTTTATGTGGCAGAGCCACGCTCACGTGTTTCCCTTCCTCTGGCCGCATACCAGGACACTCCCCTCTTCGATCTGACCCTGATACGAGGCATAGAAAAGGGCTCTAGAAACTAGAAAAAGAACGTGAAGGGAGAGTGTGAGGGGTTTCTCGATGAGTGTAGGACCAGCCAGACACAGTGGCACTGCAAAAACCATGAAGAGATGGTGGAAGCCGAGGGCAAGGAGGACAGCAGGAGCTCAAACCAGAGTGAAAGGGAAGTGTCAAAAATCGTCTAGGGTTGAGACTTCAGTGTATGAGGGCTCGAATGAGCTTTGGATTGCCAAGGCTTTGGCCTAAAACCTCCATTGTTGAACTGGTGATGGGACTGCAACTTCGTCCAGACCATCCCCATTAAAATTCCCATGAAGCAAGTCGTCAAGTTCTTATAGCAGGTCGGTGTCGAGTCAGAGTCGAGGAACGAAGGTTGGGGGTTTAAATGCATGAGGTGACGGTAGAGGGAGGGTACATTTGAGCCAGCTCTAGGTGGAAAGAGGTATGGCCAGGTGGCCTTCCCTCTGCTTGTCCATGTGTTGAGACCGAAGACACCCCATTTGGGGGCTGGTCCTTGTTGTGAGCCATATTTATGCAATCGAACACGAAGGGGTGGGTTGGAGAAGAGGTTGGGGAGCATGAGAAGTCTCCTTCCTGCAATTCTACCCCAAATGTTTCCATCATATCTGCTACTTGATTAGCTTTTATTCGAACATGGGAAGGAAGAATTACTCACTGAGGCTGGAGAATTGACTTGATTTTGATCAGTCTGTTCAGGAGTCTCCAACTTGGGGATATCTTCTCCAGATCTGCACCATTGAGGAGATGAGAGAGGATATTAATGAGTATCTATGAATCACCTTCTACTATGAGGAGCGATAGCCCTTGTTCTTTGTCTTCTTTCAAACCTTTGAGTAGTACCCAGATTTTCGCTGCATTGTTGGTATTATGCCCCGGATTTCCAGAAATGATGTGGAGGATCTCCCCTTTGTTGTTGCAAATGGCTGCTCCATATCCTGGAAGTCCCGGATTCCCCTTGGAGGCTCCATAAAAATTTATTTTGTAGAAACCTTTTTGCGGAGCCTCCCAGTGGGAGGGGCTAGTTTTATGACTGAGACCTGTAGTGGGGCCTACGAGAAAGGGTGGGAAATTAAGTTGCCAGGAATTGAGGATGAGACACTCATTCTTTGGGCAGTTAAAGTCCTGGTCCATCCAATGGTGCAAGTAGATTGTTTCTTTAATATTGGAGTGGATTTTGGTCCAGACTTCTTGCCAATTCTGGGAGGCTGATTTAAATATCCTTTGATTCTGTTCCTTCCATATTTTCCAAAGAATGAAGCCAGGAAGAAGTTGCCAAATTATGTTAAGGATGGGATACTGAAAAGTTGATTCTTGCCATCCCTCAATTGTTTCTTGGATACCTGTACAGTTCCTGTCCATGGTTCTCATGATGCTAGCACTATGATCCCAGATACACAAACTATAGGAGCAAAGATTGAGAAAATGATTTTGTGTCTCCTCCTTTATACCACATAGGTGACACCAACAAGGTCCTATAAAGCCTTTTTTCCTTAAGTTGTCCCAAGTAATAATGCTATTGTGCGCCATTAACCAAAGGAAGGTGCTAGTTTTTGGCCAAAGCTTTGCTCCCCAAATTTTTCCCCATACCTCTTCTTTAGGTAAGGATCTATGGCCTGCACTAAGGAAGTAAGCTTCTTGAATGTTGAAGGTGTCAATGGTAGTGTGAGCCCATATGAGGATGTCCTCCCCTTGTTGACTGAAGATTATCCTTGATTTGAGATGATCTAGCAGTGGTTGGAGATTTAACTCACGAGGGATGTTCATATTTTCGTGGGTTTTTGTCCATTTGCGCTAGGTATCCCTTGAAGCTTCAAGAATCCAAAAGTCAGCCACTTTAAGGAGGCATTCATATATCGTGAGAGGAATGAAAGTGCTCAGAGTGGGCTCAGAGATCAGGGCTGGAAGTTGCTTCCATGAATCACTCCAGAAGAGAGCTTAAGTTCCACTCTGCAATTCCCAGAAGGAGTGATACATTATGATTACCCTGTTGTTCCTAGCTGCATTCCAAATAAGAGAGCTAGGGCTCTGACCATTCCACCTTATTATCTTCCTTTCCGGAGTGGATGGGGTGTATTTTTTCCTCGAGAGGTGCGCCCATAGGTCTTGCGGTATTTTTAACCATCTCCACCAAATTTTTGCACTGAGAACCTTGTTGAGGATAAATGGGTCTCTGATATGGAGTCCCCCCTACCTTCTTCGATCTGAACCCTTTTTTCCAACTGACCAAAGTCATTTTTCGCCCCTCTTTGGTTCCCTGCCACATGAAGCTCCTTTGAATATTTCTTAACGTGCCAAGGATGAAGTTTGGGGAAGCAAGGACTAAGAATACGTAGATTGGTAGGGCTTGGAGGATACACTTGAGGAGGATGAGGCGACCAAGAAGATTGAGGGAGAAAAAGGACCAGAAGGAGAGTTTTTTTTTAAAGATGGAAAGCAGAGCATCCCAAGAGGTATTTCATAGCGGGTTGTCAATAAGGGGGATTCCAAGGTATTTGGAGGGGAGGGATCTATGGGTAAACCCCAATAACTGTGTAATGTGGCATTGGATATGGATGGGCGTATTGAAGAAGAAAATTTGGGATTTGGAGAGATTGACTTCCATGCCCGAAGTATCATAGAAAAGGTTGATAATAGAGTGGATGAGAAGAGATTCTCGGACTGTGGGTATGCCCATTAGGATTATGTCGTCCATGAACTGACCGTGCGAGATGGGAGGAGATATTCCATGGGGGGTGAGACTAGAGAGGGAGTGATCTGTAATGGATTATTTAATGGCTCGGCTCATCCCTTCCGCCATTATGATGAATAGGAAGGGGAAAGTGGATCTCCTTTCCTTATTCCTCTGGATGGAGAGAAAGGTTTTGAGGGGACACCATTGACCAGGATGGAGAACATGGATGACAAGGTGATATTGACTATCCAAGAGACCAATGAGGGATCAAAATCAAAGGTGATAAGGGTTGATTTCATGTAGTTCCAGCTTAATTTATCAAAGGATTTAGAAAGATCCAATTTTAGAAGCATACCTGGAGACTTGGTTGTATGTAGAAAGTGGATTACTTCGTGAGCCAAGATGAAACTGTCCAGAATCTGTCTACCCTCCACATAGCCTGATTGTTCTAGAGAGATGATGAATGCAAGAATAGGTTTAAGGCACTTGGAAATGATCTTCGTGAGAAGATTATAAATTACATTGCAGAGTGCAATAGGTCGAAAGTGCGAAGGGGAGGTGGTTTTGTTCTATTTGGGAATGAGAGAGAAAGATAGCATTGAGGGCCTGAAGGACCTGCCCCGATCTTATGGAATCCTCTATGATTTCCCAGATGTCTTCACGGATGATGCCCCAATAGTGATGGAAGAATTCTGAAGTAAATCCATCCGACCCAGAAGCTTTTCCTAGCGGGGTGTCCCTTAGGGCTTGATCAACTTCTGCTTGAGTGAGAGGAAAATCAAAACCTTTTTCTACTCTTTCATTACCTCCTTAGGGATGTGCTTGAGGATAGAGTCAATCGCAAGGGATCGATCTGTGGGGGGTTCTGTAAGAATGTTTTTGTAGTAAGAGAGTAATTCCTTTTCTATATCTTCATGTTGTTGAATTTCTAGTCCTTGTTCCGAAACCAGGTGAGTAATGTGATTTCTTTGTTGACGTTGGACCATTGATCTGTGGAAAAATTTGGTATTTTTTTCCCCCTCTTTGAGCCAATGGATGCAATATTTTTGTCTCCATAGGATTTCTTCTTGCACCTGTATTTTTGCCAACTGGTTGTTAAGTAGAGCCTCTTGCTCCTTTAGAGAATCAGTGAGGCCTTGAGATTTGATCTGGTATTGGAGGCTTTGTATTCGTTGATTGAGGATTTCATGAACATGAATGATGCTTCCAAAAGTGGACTTATTCCAAAGTTTCAAATTCTTTTTGAGATTTTTTAGCCTTTGTTGAAATCTGTACATAGGATTTCCTATTGGGATTGCAACTTCTTTCCACCGGAGCTTTATGTTAGCTTGGAAATCCAGGTGTGTCAACCAGAACTTTTCAAAGCGAAAGGTTTTCTTGCCTAGGGTGCCACTGATGTTTATCGATAAGAGAATCGGCCAATAATTCGATCTTGGGGTGTCGATCACAGTGGCATTCCAAGACAATCCATCCAAAATGATGGATTCAAAAATTAAAAAATAGTCTAATCTACTGGAGACATGCTATGTCCCTGAGCGTCTATTGGACCAGGTGAAAGGATTGTTGTCTATTTCTACATAAATGAGTTTCAAAAGGCCGATGATACGATGGAACTTCTTGCTTTCATTTGCCAACGTGTGTGTGCCCCCCTTTTTTTCCTCCAAACATGTTATCATATTGAAATCGCCCCCAAGGATCCATCGTTGGGTTCCAATGTGATTGGAAATCCATTCTAAGTGTTGAAGGAAGGCTTCCTTGTCTCCCAGTCTTATGGGTCCATAGACATTCGTGATGAAGCCATGTTTGTTCGAACTGGTGAGACGAAAGAAGGTTGTGATGGTCCAGTTGGAGGGAAAAAATCCATTCAACAAAACCATGACTGGGTTCTAGAGCACGACCAACCCTCCTGCATCCCCCTTAGCGTCGTTTTCCACAGTATTGGCTTGTTTCCAACATTTTTTAAGAATTTGAGAAGCTTCCTCTCCCACGCAATTTGTTTCTTGCAAAAGAAGAATGTCTAGTTGTTCCTTCATTATCCTTTCTCGAAGAAATCCTTGCTTGCTTCTTGCGTTGAGACCCCTTATATTCCAGGATAGCATATTCATGAGGGCGATGAGGGTTGGAGGGGAGGAAATATGTCTAAGATCAGATGGATCTGGCCTGATTTCATTAGGAAATTTCCCACATCTTGAATGAGCGGATGTTTTGGTTTCCTGCCTCTTTTTTTCTCATATTTTGTAGATTTGCGTTGATCCTTTGAGCTCCCTTTTTGTATTTCGAGATTTGTATTAGCACGGGCTGATCCTATTGTTGATGAGTTGAGAAAGACTTTGTGTACATTGTGTAGTTGATCCGGTGGTATAGTGTAGATATTTTGTTTTCAGTAGGCTTGCTCCAGGTGTGCCATATCTATTCCTACGAGTTCCTGATCTTCCAGATCTATGTCTGGGTTTCCTATTTCCGATCCTAGGTTTGCATGAAGGGAAGTCTCTGAGAGGGGTATTTGGGAAGATCCTGGAGCTGAGGGGGTGGGGTTTGAAGAGCCTTGGACTTGCACTGGGATTGTGGGGTTTGTCAGGGGGTCGGCGGGAGTGTTGGGAATATATGACGGGGTCTAAAGGGATTCGAAAGAGTTATTGGTTGAGGGTCCAGAGTGGGCTGGGGGGGGCTCTTTTGGCTAGGTTCTTGCGTCGAACGGTGACATGGGTGAAACCTTCCTTGGATTTGTCAGGATCCTCCAGATTAGATTTGCTGGGGTTATTTAAAGGACATTCACAGAAGAGGTGACCATGCTCATGGAATTTTCGACAGCGGATGGGGATGTGCTCATAGTCTAGGGTTTGGAAACATTCTTCGTCCTGATAATATAGGGTTATGGCTCTAGGAAGAGGTTTTGAGATATTCAAATAGACACAGATTCGAGAATAGGCAGTGTACATTCGTTGTTTTGTTGCCTCTAAGGCTTTGACAAAAATGTCAATCGTGTTGCCGATACCTGCAAGTATTTATTCCAGCCAAAACTCTTGAGGAAGCGAGTAGAGCCTCAGCCAAACCGGGGCATGCGTAAAATATTCCTTCTCGGGTCTGAACCTTTCCATCTATAAATGGAGGAAAAGGCTTGTTGAATTGTAAAAGTATGTACCTCCTTCAAATATTATGTTTTTGTCCTCCAGTTTGTGCAAGATGATAGTGAAGAAGCCTTTTGATCCAAGTTGGAGGTCATAGTGGCCCTTGGGCTTCCACTAGTGTCGAATCCATTTGACTAAATCCTTTTCTGATGGCCATAAACCCATAAATTTCCCCTATCAGGGTGAAATCCCTCATGTATTGTTACTGGTATTCTATTCTTGGAGAGATGATAGTATATTTGGGAGCTATCGAGGTCTACAGGATGCATTTGCCTGGCTCCCAGGTGCGAGCCATTTTCGGGTGGTTAGATTCTGGATTTATTTCCATCGGTTTCTCCTTCGACATCTCTTCCTCCCAGATGTGTGTTGCATTTCAGCTGGAAGTTCAAAGTTCAGGCGCTTAAAATGTTTGAAGCCTTGCTCCGGAGCCGTGACAGATCTGTAAGAGGGGCCCATAGCCCCACCTTCCTCGGCCTCCATGGCCACAGTAGTAGGCAGGGTGATGCGCGCAGGGTTCATGATTGAAACCCTAGCCGAGCATGGTCTGTCTCCTCTACAGTTTGATTTTAGTGCTACATAGGAAGATCTTAAAAATTGAAGGACATGGGGGTGGGCTTTGATCCACTTTTGTATGCACGGGTCACGATACCATTTAAAATAGTATCTCTGGGTGCAACCACATGTTCGACCACTACCTCAAGGTGCCCCCATGGCTTCAGGTTAGGCCCTCATGGGAATTGAACCTTGCCCAATGGTGAAAAACTCTTCGCTTTCCACCATTGAATCCAACCCCTTTGGGCTAGTCCACCTTACATTGAATGACCACATTATCATATATTAAATTACTTCCACTAAAAATATATAACCACATTCCCATTGGGTACCTCCCTAAGTACTCCATATTACCTCCCTAGGTATACTTCATTAGGCCTACTAAGGCTTTACAAAGATAAACATATTATTGTGCTGAAAGACACTCTACAATCCAATATGGGAGATATTCCCATGTAACATAACACATTAAAATAATTGTAAAAAATCCACAAAATAATAAATTAATAATAAAATAATAAAAAACATTAAAATATATATAAATAAAAAAACACATATAAAGAACAATTCGACTCAATTAATCAATTGATAAAATAATCAAAACACTTATATAGTGTGCAAATCTTTAACATTTCTTCAAGTTTTGCACTCTAAAAAAGGTTTTCACCTCAGAAGATGGATTCTTCTTAAAACTTGATAGATCCTAAATTAAAATAAATCTATGCTAATTTATCAAATGAACAAAAAAAACAATTAAGATTTATTTTTTATTTTAAATTTAATATTAAATATGTTGAAGTACCTTTTTAATTTTTATTTCTTAAATAGATCTTTGTATTTGTAGAAGTTAGAATATATAAAAGTAGAGATATGTAAGAAAATAAAATATTAAATTGTTAAGATACTTTATTTGTATTATAATAATATTTGTATTTGATTAGAAGTTAGAATATATAAAAGTATAGATATGTAAGAAAATAAAATATTAAATTGTTAAGATATTTTATTTGTATTATAATAATATTTGTATGTGATTAATTTAAATTGTTAAATTTCAAATTTTAAGATAGATGTTGCATGTACATTTAACTTCTAAAAATTTACAACTTCAAACATATGAATATGCATAAATAAAATATAACTTCTTAAAATTTACAACTATGAATATGTATAAATAAAATATTGATTATTGTTGAGTTATACATATTTAATATTATTTTTACATTTCTTTATATTTAATAGTATTTTTATATATGTAGATATTTCGTATATTTTAAAAAATATATATATTTCTTTTTATATTAAAATACATTTTATTTATATGTATATCTATTTTGGTTTGTTTAGGAATTTAATGGTTTAATTCACAAAATTACTTATAAAATCTTCATTATTATTTTTAATTTAAATTAAATTTTGACTAAGTTTCAATATTAAAAACTCTATTATAAATAAGCTTAAAACCTAATTGTAATTGAAAATTGAATTATCTTTTATATAATCTCACTCCATTAATATATATGATTAACATTAATATTATTATTTCATATAAATAGTATTACTTCGTATATGTATTAGAATGGTTTTACAACATCTCCCTATAAATACTATTACTTCATAGATGCATTATAGTTGTTTTACAACATCTCCCTATACACAGAATGATAACTAACACCTTATTAGCATAAGTTAAAACCAAGATTGACACGACCTTTACTACATTTGATATCATTGGGAGGTTAATAGTCTTTGGTGTTGTATTAATGGGAGTCTCGCTATTAGCATTGAACGCCATAGGGATTGGAAGTTGCGAAATTGACTATTATTAGAGTTGATATAATTGAATTCAGGGTGATTTTTAGAATTTTTTATTTTCCTAAGAGGGAAGGAATACACAATACAAGTATATTTGGCTAAGAAATATTTCCATGGATTGATTATACCATTTGTTATCACTCCAAGAAACTCCTTAGCGTTGTAGGCTAAGAATGCTTGGTAACTTAAGAATGTGGTAGATTTTGTATGCTTGGAACAATAGGGTAACTCAATAGCTAACGAAAAGGACCACTTCATATATTCGAATAAGACAATGCTTTTAGAACTCAATGATCAGACGACAAAATCTAAATAGGATGTGAAGAATACTAGTCTAGATAACCAAATACACAATGTGCAGGGTCATACAAGATAGCAAGGAAACCTTTAGTTCAAGTTCATGAGCTTAATAAGAAGATGACAGTTCTTAGAAGCTGAACTAAACTGAAATAAAGTACAGAATGATGAAAGTATGAGAAAATATGTCATTGAAA
>SNQJ01S0156525.1:21421-40735 GCA_010110895.2 Picea sitchensis | reverse complement strand
CACCAAATGTGTCCAGACCTTCGAGAAACATCAAAGTCTTAGACCACACTTCTCATCACTCTAAGTAGGGGTCACCCTCGAACTGGGAATAAACTCCACCGGGAAATGGATTCCTATGCTAAGCAAGGTCGACCAGATAGTTGTGAAGTTCAACAGGAAGGATTTCCTCCGAGGATCCACTTAAGCCCATCGCTCATAGACTCTCATTCCCCACATGCCTATCTCACCCCAGGAGTATGCACCTTCACTGTCACACAATCCATCGACTGGTCCACCTCCCTTCTGAGGCTTCAACAACAGGACGAACATGAATTATCAGAGTTCTGTAACTGCTACTGGACTCCCTCTAGGAGAACTCACTTCCTCGACACACTCTCTCACCTAGAGAGAGTTGCTCACAAGCCTGACAACCTACTTCTTCTATCCATGGGCCTAATAACCCGCTTCTTCACTCCCGCTCCTCAACAACTGGGCATAGTGATGGAAACAATAGAAACTGGACGTGGGGGACGGTAATGAAGGAACAATATGAAGGAAACCCATAGGGTACATGTGCAACAAGGGCATCAATTTTTTCTTGTTGTAGAGGTTCGGGGTGGTTGAGGAATTCAACAATGGCATTTCAGGATTACTGTGTGCTTGCTAGATGCACTGGTGCAAAAATAGCAAAAGATTCCCAAAACAGTAAGAATTCCCACTTATATTTTCATGTGCCTAAGCTGACACATGACACTCATGAAGTGTGTTCCTCTCCATTTGAAAGTCGTACCTTTTCCCCAAAGGAACTTAGGATATATTCATATCCCACTCACAACATTTAGAATAATAATATATTATTCTATTGGACTTAAGCTCTTAATATTAGCCCCTCTTTCCAGCCTTTCATCCCCCTCTCTTACCCAACCTAGTGGAGTTCATCCCCCCCATACTCTTTCTTCATGGTCGATCTATACGTAGTGATTTTGTTTATATTAAATATATAAATATTTACATGTACAACAAAACAGGCTCCAAG
This sequence comes from Picea sitchensis, assembly GCA_010110895.2. Classification (NCBI taxonomy): domain Eukaryota; kingdom Viridiplantae; phylum Streptophyta; class Pinopsida; order Pinales; family Pinaceae; genus Picea; species Picea sitchensis. The sequence continues at coordinate 39,720 of SNQJ01S0156525.1, read as the reverse complement.
CCTTTATCATCTAGGCTCTTCGGCCTAAAAGTACATAAGCCCCTAGCTTATAACACTTAGCTCACCATTCTACAGAACATATTTACAATTCGTAATTACAACTGGGCTCGTTGTTGTGGTATTACAATCCTCTCCCCTTTTTTTTGCACTGTACTCAGTGCAACTTATTTACACAACATCAACAAGATTTCCAAAATCTTCAAAAATATGCGGGTATTTTGCCCGCATAACATCTTCATGTTCCCATGTTGCATCCTCAGGACTGTATTAGGTCCACTAGACCTTTACAATCCCTATGGCTCGATTATGGAGCTGCATTCTCTTCCTCTCCAGTATGTGCACCCAATGCACTTGTAAAGCACCTTCTTGCTCCACCTCAATCATATTCCAATCAATCACATGATTAGCATCAAGTATATATTTCTTGAGCAATGAAACATGAAATACATTATGAATAGTCATGCATGCAGCAAATAAGCTATTGATCCAATCCTTTCTAGAATTTCAAACGATCCAAAATATCTGGCTACCAACTTGGAATAGCTTACTAGCTTTAGGGAACCTCTGTTGGCTTTCACCTTCAAAAAAACATGATCACCCACTTTAAATTCCCTATGGGTTCTTCCTTTGTCAGAATAGATTTTCTTCTTGTCTTGGGAAGCCTTAAAATTCTTCTTTATCTTTAACAATTTCTCTTCCATTTCCATGAGGAACTCTAGCCCGATTATTAATCTATCAGTTGGGTTATCCCAACTTATTGGTGTGTTGAAATTTCTTCCATAAAGTGATTCAAATGGGCTCATTTTCAGTGATTCTTGGTAACCATTGTTGTAAGAAAACTCTACCATATGTAGGTAGTCTTCCCATCTGGATGATTTTTCCATCACATACATTCTTAACATATCTTCTATGACTTGATTTACTCTTTTTGTTTGTCCATCAGACTTAGGATGATAGGTTGTGCTGAAGTTCAGGTTCTTTCCAAACACCTTGAATAATCCTCTCCAAAACCTCGAGGTAAATTTTGGGTCTCTTTCAGACACAATTGTCTTGGGAATATCCTGAAATCATGCTACTTCCCTCATATAAATATCATCAACATTAGTTTCCTTGTGAGTAGTCTTCAATGGAATAAAATGGGTAGCTTTCGTAAGCTTATCCACCACCACCGTGATGGAATCATGTTGTTTGTTTGTTCTAGGTAATCCAATGAAGAAATCCATTGTCACCACTTCCCACTTCCACTCAGGGATGGGTAATGGTTGTAGCAACCCAGCTAGGTGTCTATGCTTATCTTTGACCCTTTGACACTCCATACATCTGGCAATGTACTCTAAAATTTCTTTCTTCATGCCTGACCAATAGTAATGGCTCTTAACTGTTGCCATTATTTTATGATATCCAGGGTGGCCAACGTAAGGCACATTATGCATCTCTTTCAAGATCATACTCCTCAATTCATGAGAACTGGATACATAATTATTTTCCTGTACAGGCATATTCCATCAAATTTCAATCTATAATATTATGTTTTATGTAGCATCTTACGTTGTTGTAACTTTGTTACCATTTCCATGTACTGCAAATATGCTTTTGTAGTTTCCAAAATTCTGTCTTTAATATGGGTTTGATACATGTTGATGGTTGTAGCATGTAGTTCATGCACTCTCTTGCTGAGTGAATCAACCACTTTGTTCACCTTTCCTTTGATGTGCTTGATAGCAAAGTCATATTCACAGAGGAATTCCAACCATTTTCTCTGCCTGGAATTTAAAGTAGGCTGATCAAACAAATATTTCAGACCATTATGGTTTGTCCTCAGCTTAAACCTCTTTCCCATGATGTAGTGTCTCCATTTCTTTAAAGCATGTACTATGGATGCCAACTCCAAATCATGAGTGGCATAGAGTCTTTCATGCTCTTTCAATTTCCTAGATTCAAAACATATCACAAACCCATTCTCGCTGAGGACTCCACCCAATCCTTCTTTGCATGCATCTGTGAAAACCACAAACTCTTCATTCGGATCTGAAATCCTCAGAATTGGAGCATTGGTTAGCAACTGCTTTAATTGATAGAATCTCTTTTCACATTCTTCTATCCATTTAAATTTTACCCATTTTCTTTTCAAGGAAGTGATTCGTTAAGAAATCCTCGAAAATCCTACAATGAATCTCCTATAGTAGCTAGCTAGACCCATGAAGGATCTGAATTCTGTCACATTCTTAGGTGTTGTCCACCCTTTAATGGCTTCAATATTTTCAGGGTCTACTACTATTCCCTCTTTGGATATTATATGCCCCCAAATAGTGAATTCTATTTTGGTAAAATGAGCACTTCCTCAATTTGGAAAACAGTTGGTGCTCTCTTAGCACTTGTAACACCATCCTCAAGTGTTGATCGTGCTCTGCTTCTGTCTTGCAATATAGAAGTATGTCATCGAAAAATACAATGACAAACTTGTCTAAATATTCTCGGAAAACACCATTCATTAAGAACATGAAAATAGATGGTGCATTTGATAACCCAAATGGCACCACTGTGAACTCATAATGATCATAGCTTATCCTGAAGGTGGTCTTGTTGATGTATTCATATTTAATCCTTACCTGATGGTATCCTGACCTGAGATGAAAATATCCTTGCATCCTTCAACTGATCGAAGAGATCATAAATCCTTGGTAGAGGATACTTGTTCTTTATAGTTACTTTATTTAACTTCTTGAAATCAATGCACAATCTGAAGGTCCCATATTTATTCTTCAAAAATAACACTGGGGAACCCCAAGGTGACACACTTGGTCGTATGCACCCCTTCTTTAAAAGATCTTCAAGCTGCATTTGCAGTTCTTTTAGTTATGGTCTGCTCATTCGGTAGGGAGTCTTGGCATTGGAGCTACCCCAGGCATCAAATATATAGAGAAATTAGTATCTCTCTTTGGGAATAGCCCCGGTATCTCCTTGAGCACATCGTCAAAATATTTCAAGATTGAATGATCCTCCAATTTTTTCACCTTATCCTTAGGTGCTTCTTCCATATGGGATGCATATATTTGTAAGCCCTTCCTATAACACTTCTTCAGCTTCATTGTTGAGATTTCTCGAACAATAACTTCCCTGGGAATTCCTTGGAATCCTCTTTGATTTCCTTCCTCATCTAGGAAAGTGAATGCCTTGTTATGATAGTTTAATATGGCATGGTGTTGGTCCAACCAATCCATACAAATTAGGCAGTCATATGATCCCAAAGGAAAGATGTTCAAATCTGCCTTGGTACTCAGTCCATTCATGCCCAATGGACATGATTTAACCAACTCAACAACCTTTCTCTTGGCTCCTGTATCCAGTTGCACTAGCCAATATTTCCCATGCTTTCTTCTTGAAAATTGAAATATTTCCACTAACTTAGGATCTATATAGCTATGACTAGCCCCTAAATCAATTAAAATAGTAAAGGCATGGTTATTGATCATACCTTCAAATTCAATCATGTGTGATTGAATGTCATCTTGCTTGTTTTCCAGGGCTGCATAGATCCTTTGTACTCTTTTGCCCATGTCCTCCACTGTTTCTACTTGCTGAACATTGTGAACAACTCTCACTTTCTCACTTTTGTGAGGGAAATAACTATAATTATGATATCCTTTACAACCCCAACATTGCATAGGTGTCTTCCTTGGCCTTTTCCCACCTACTTCAGCCATCCTAGGCTCTCTCAAAACTTGTTTTCCTTGAGGACTATTATGAAAATTGATGGCTTGTTCCCCTTCTGTCTCTGCTCCCTCTTAAAATTCTTCTTGTCTTCCCAAGCTATTTGGAAAGTAGGCTTTCCCTTATGTTGATCATATAAACACTTTCCATCCTTATGGTTTCTTCCATATTTTTAGGATCATCATAATGGATTTTGTCACTGATGAAAGATGGCAACCCACTTAGATATCTCTGGATTTTGACTGTCTCATCCTTAATGAAAGAGACATACTTCAATAGCTCTAGAAATATCCTTTCATATTCATCTATAGTCATGCTGCCCAATTTAAGTTCACAAAACTCTTTCTCCTTTTTGTCATAGTATCTCTTGGTTAAGTACTTCTTTTCAAAATGCCTCTTGAATTCCTTCCATGTAATGTTGTTCTCTCTGATGTGTTGCACTTGCACAAGTTGATCCCACCACATGGATGATTTTCATTTCATCTGACAGATTGTGATTCTTCCTTCTTCATGAGAGGAATAATTATGCAATTGGAAACATTTCCTCATACCAAGTAGCCATGTCTCAACATCTTCATATTTATGGTGCTCTCCGTCAAAAGTAGGAGGTTTGATCTTATTCATTTCACCCTTCATTTCATCCACCTCATATCTCCTATGCTTTATAGTTGGAGATGGACTTGAACTGTTGTGTGGACTCCTTTTGGAATTCCTTTGGGAGTGTCAGTGATGTATGTTTCCACTTATTTCTATTCTTTCCTCATCAAGGGACCTGTGGCTCCCTGATTTGTTAGATCCACTTTCCTTACCCAAATTATTTTCAATTATTTCTAGGCTCCACATTAAATTCATATTGAAGTATTCATGTTTCTCCTTAGCTCTCTTAAGCCTAGCTCTCTTAATTATTTTCATCATGCCCATGTCTTTCTCTATTTATTTTCCATTCCCATTGGATTTCGTTCCTTCAACTCCCAAATGGACATCCATTCCTCTTGCTTCATTCTCCTAACTGTAATTGTCCTGTGACTCCTCCATTTCTCTGCACTATGTGACAATTATGTTCGGTTTTGACAATTTCTAAGGCTACAAAATGTGCAGTCAACCAAATTTTGTCAAGCTATTAGTCTTTAATAATTTTCTATAATAACATAAACCAATATGATTCAACAAAAACCAATATTAGCCTCCATTTCCTGCGGGTCTTGGTCAATCAAGAATCCCCACGGCTCTATCTTCGAGCCCTGTTCTGTTCTCCAATTCACTTTCGGTTATTAGCCCCTTTTTCTCAGCCCCCAAGTTATGTGACCACATAATGTGGCCAACCGCTAGGCTGATAGGCGCTTATTCAGAACTTTGGGTCTCCGACTTCAGAACTTCAGAGCTCTAAATATTCATGCAACTCCAACTACCAATTCCCCAGAGTGCCAATTGCGAACTCACGAAGAACGGTGGATCAATGGCCCAAAACTTCCCAACATCCACCGACAGATATTTTCTACAGAACTTCGGCTTTGAGAGTTTTCAAAGTGTTGTTGCATAGATCTGTTGGAGTGTCAGACCAACGAATTCACAAACAACACATCAACGGTCCTTTCCCTTTTGATAACCAATGATCACTATCAATTACGAGACTTCGGCTTCGGGTCTTCTGACCTATCCATACTCTCAATTATTCTGGTGTGTCAACTCTTCTGACTACCACATATGCCTCCACGTACCCTCTACTAGTCGACAGTCGATATTAACTCCGACCTCCGGGAGTTCCTGACTGAAGCACCTGCAACATAATTTCCTCCTGAGTACCAAATATTCAGACCTTGGGATCTGATGCCACACATCCTTTGCGATTAATTTTCGAGAAGTACTACGGCCTTCGGGAGTTCTTGACTCTATAAAAAATGTAACACATTTCCTCTGGAGTGCCCAGTCTCTGGACTGCAGAATCTACTATCGTGTGTCCTCCGTGATCAATGATCGAGGTAGACTTCCGCCTTCGGGCCTTTGGGATTCTTCACACTTGAACACAATTCCTCCAGAGTGCCAAGTCTCCAGATTGTAGGATTTGACGCCATGCATCCCTTGCTATCAAGTTAATGTGGGTTCAAATTCATTACATTCTTCACTAGCTTTAAATTCTTTTGGTAACATCAAGGCCCCACTAACCATGGTCGAGGGGAGTGCCAAGTGGAAAAATACTGGAAGCTGACATGTGTCCCAATCAGGCGGGTGACACGTGTCATGTTCCAATTAGCATAAACAGTCTTCAACAGGCTCTTAACTCATTGACACGTGGCACCCATCCCATGTGTCTGCGTCATTTCAAGGGATGTCAGCAAGCTACGTCACTTCGAGACTTTGGGCTTCAGAGCTTCAGAAGATTTTACACTTGCATTCCTCAAATCTCCCGAACTTCGAACTCCCAAACTTCTTTACCTTCCAAGGTCCACATAGTACAACTGTCAACAATTAAGGAGGTGGCATGTGGCATGTCTAGGAAAGGTCCACATCACCATAGGTGACGTCGCCATGCCACGCTACTTCAGCTCTTTGTCTTCGGGACTTCGGGCTTTGGGAGATTCCACACTAGCACACACAAATTTTCCTGAACGTCGAACTTCAAATAAGTTGATCTTCTCACACACGTCTCCTTTAATGAACAGTCCAGATGAACTCCATACTTTGGGATCTTTTTCCTTAGCATACTTTGTTTTTCTTGAATTTCTAATTCCCAAACAAGTCAATCTCTCGACACGTGTCTCTTTTCATGAACAATGCGGATTAACTCCAGACTTATGGATTTCGGGAGTTTTCTCCTTAGCACACTTTGTTTCTCCCGAATTTCAAATTCCCGAACAAGACAATATGCCGACACATGTCTCTTTTGATGAATGGTATAGATTAGTTTTGGACTTCGGGATTTAAGGAGTTTTCACTCTATCACACCTTATTATTCCCGAATGTGAAATTTACAAATTGTTGTGAGATATATAGCTCACAATCATTCACACGCAGATGTGTCGACTAAGATCTTGTTTTAACCACTACACCTTACCTTGTGCTCTTGGCTTGATCTAACGGTTCTGATATGTCTTCGGCCAAAGCCAATGATCAAGCACTTCTCCCCGAATCTACAGTGTAGATCCACTACGGAACTTCAGAAATTTTGGCTTCGACCCCTTTTTCTCTATAACACATAAACTTTGTCGAAGTCACGAAGTCCAAAGGACTTGGAGGTTAAATGTCATGCACCTTTTTCCATATTTCATGGCTTGAAAAAGTTGTCCCTTCCCCTGCATAGATCTTATGCCCCAAATTCAAACCGTGCATCCCAACACAACAGTTGTTGTGGCTTCTTTCTCTATTGTCATTCCTTAAAACGTTATACCTCCTGAGATTTATAACACAACCAAGGTATTATCTTGGCACCTAGGGACGCTCTTAACTCATATTTTGTTTGTTTTGACAATATCTTTGTTTGAACCCTAGTTACAATTTCAACTTATCCGACACAATTCAGGCTCAGTGTTGAAACCTTGGCTTTGATACCATTTTTTAATGTCCCCTGGCCTCCCAAACATGATTAAAACACACTACCTCATACATAAACTATCTCCAAGACTGATACACCATTTGTTTTCTTCAAAAATGGCCCTAAGGGATTCTTCTTATTAAATTTCTTGAAATAGTTCTCAAAATTACAAAAAAATTGGAGCACTTGATACAAGGTGCTCCTCTAAATATATATATATAGTCTATAGGATGCAATTGTTTCTTGGGACTTCTTGCATTCCCTTGGAAAGTTACAACCCTTTGATTTCTTTAGTTTTGTGATTTTCCTAAAACCTTATAAAATGATATATTATTTGCCAAAATTTAAGATTGACCTTATTCTTTGGATTTAATATAGGCCACCAAAACCTCATGATGGGAAGATATTCTGTAACATCCCCTAACCACCAATAGGCCTAAAACACACTACCTCAGACATACATTATCTCCAATACTGATACCCATGTGACATACCCAGCCAGCCAGGCCGACATCACCACTTGGAAACTTCCCTGTTATAATATTCAAATATTCATATATTTGTGTATCTAGTATACAGGTTATATTTTTATTAGAATTACCTATATATAATAAAATTTAAACAGACATAAACACTATGCTCTTACACCTATTCATGTCGGAGCAACATTACCACATACATGCAATACATATAGGTAATTCTAATAAAAATATAACCTGTATACTAGATACACAACATACAATGAATAGAGAATTGGTACTTATATTTTGATTGAGAAGACCACCAAATGTGTGCAGACCTTCAACAAACCTCCAAACCTTAGACCACACTTCTCATCACTCTAAGTAGGGGTCACCCTTGAGCTGGGAATAAACTCCACCAGGGATTCATATGCTAAGCAAGTTCGACCAGATAGTCGCGAAGTTCAACATGAAGGATTTCCTCCCAGGATCCACTTAAACCCACCACTCATAGACTCTCATTCCCCACATGCCTATCTCACCCCAGGAGTATGTACCTTCACTCTCACACAATCCATCGACTGGTCCACCTCCCTTCCGAGGCTTCAACAATAGGATGAACATGAATTATCAGAGCTTTGTAGCTGCTATTGGACTCCCTCCAGGAGAACTCACTTCTTCAACACACTCTCTCGCCTAGAGAGAGTTTCTCACTAGCCTGACAACCTGATTCTTCTATCCACGAGCCTGACAACCCGCTTCTTCACTCCCGCTCCTCAACATCTGGGCATGGTGATGGAAACAATAGAAACTGGACGTGGGGGACGGTAATGAAGGAACAATATGAAGGCAACCCGTAGGTTACATGTGCACGAAGGGTATCAATTTGTTCTTGTTGTAGATGTTCAGGGTGGTTTAGGAATTCAACAATGGCATTCCAGGGTTACTGTGTGCTTTCTAGGTGCACTGGTGCAAAAATGGCAAAACATTCCCAAAACAGTAAGAATTCCCACTTATATTTTCATGTGCCTAAGCTGACACATGGCACTCATGAAGTGTGTTCCTCTCCATTTGGAAGTCGTACCTTTTCCCCAAAGGAACTTAGGATATATTCATATCCCGCTCACAACATTTAGAATAATACTATTAGACTTAAGCTCTTAAGATTAGCCCCTCTTTCCAGCCTCTCAGTGCCCTCTCTTACCCAACCTAGTGGAGTTCATCCCCCCCATACTCTTTCTTCGTGGTTGATCTATACGTAGTGATTTTGTTTATATTAAACATATAAATATTTACATGTACAACAAAACAAGCTCCAAGCCTTTATCATCTAGGCTCTTCGGCCTAAAAGTACATAAGCCCTTAGCTTATAACACTTAGCTCACCATCCTATAGAAGATATTTACAATTCATAATTACAACTAGGCTCGTTGTTGTGGTATTACAATCCCGTCCCCTTTTTTTTGCACTGTACTCAGTGCAACTTATTTACACAACATCAACAAGATTTCCAAAATCTTCAGAAATATGCGGGTATTTTGTTCGCATAGCATCTTCATGCTCCCATGTTGCATCCTCAGGACTGTGCTAGGTCCACTAGACCTTTACAATCCCTATGGCTCAATTCCGGATCTTCATTCTCTTCTTCTCCAGTATGCACACCAGATGCACTTGTAAAGCACCTTCTTGCTCCACCTCAATCACATTCCAATCAATCACATGATTAGCATAAAGTATATATTTCTTGAGCAACGAAACGTGAAATACATTATGAATAGTCATGCATGCAGGAAATGCAAGCATATAAGCTACTGATCCAATCCTTTCTAAAATTTCAAATGGTCCAAATTATCTGGCTACCAACTTGGAATAGTTTCCCAGCTTTAGGGAACTTCTATTGGATTTCACCTTCAAAAAAACATGATCACCCACTTTGAATTCCTTGTGGGTTCTTCCTTTGTCAGAATAGATTTTCTTCTTGTCTTGGGCAGCCTTCAAATTCTTCTTTATCTTTAACAATTTGTCTTCCATTTCCATGAGCAACTCTGTCCCAATTATTTCTCTATCAGCTGGGTTGTCCCAGCTTATTGGTGTGTTGCACTTTCATCCATAAAGTTACTCAAATGAGCTCATCATCAGTGATTCTTGGTACACATTGTTGTAAGAAAACTCTACCATATATAGGTAGTCTTCCCACCTGGATGTTTTTTCCATCACATACATTCTTAACATATCTTCTATCACTTGATTTACTCTTTTTGTTTGTCCATCAAACTTAGGATGATAGGTTGTGCTAAAGTTCAAGTTCGTTCCAAACCCCTTGAATAATCCTCGCCAAAACCTTGAGGTAAATTTTGGGTCTCTTTCAGACACAATTGTCTTGGGAATACCGTGAAGTCATGCTACTTCCCTCATATAAATATCATCAACATTAGTTTCCTTGTGAGTACTCTTCAATAGAATAAAATGGGTAGCTTTCATAAGCTTATCCACCACCACCATGATGGAATCATGTTGTTTGTTTGTTCTAGGTAATCCAATGAAGAAATCCATTGTCACCACTTCCCACTTCCACTCAGGGATGGGTAATGGCTGTAGCAACCCAGCTAGGTGTCTATGCTTAGCTTTGACCCTTTGACACTCCATACATATGGTGATGTACTCTACAATTTCTGTCTTCATGCCTGGCCAATAGTAATGGCTCTTGACTGCTTCCATTGTTTTATGATATCTAGTGTGCCCAATGTAAGGCAAATTACGCATCTCTTTGAAGATCATACTCCTCAATTCGTGAGAACTGGGTACACAATCATTTTCTTGTACATGCGTATTCCATAAAATTTCAATCTATAATCTTGTATTTTCTGTAGCATCTTACATTGTTGTAACTTTGTTACCATTTCCATGTACTGCAAATATGCTTTTGAATATTCCAAAATTTTGTCATTAAGATGGGTTTGATACATGTTGATGGTTGTAGCATGTAGTTTATGCACTCTCTTGCTAAGTGCATCAACCACTTTGTTCTCCTTTCCTTTGATGTGCTTGATAGAAAAGTCATATTCACAGAGGAATTCCAACCATTTTCTCTTCCTAGAATTTAAAGTAGGCTTATCAAACAAATATTTCAGACCATTATGGTCTGTCCTCAGCTTAAACCTCTTTTCCATGATGCAGTGTCTCCATTTCTTTAAAGCGTGTACTATGGATGCCAACTCCTAATCATGAGTAGCGTAGAGTCTTTCATTCTCTTTCAATTTCCTAGATTCAAAACATATCACAAACCCATTCTGATTGAGGAGTCCACCCAATCCTTCTTTGCATGCATCTATGCAAACCACGAACTCTTCATTCATATCTGCAATCCTCAGAATTGGAGCACTAGTTAACAACTACTTTAATTGTTGGAAGCTCTTTTCACATTCTTCTGTCCATTCAAATTTTGCCCCTTTTCTTTTCAAGGAAGTGATTGGTTGAGAAATCCTCGAAAATCTTGCAATGAATCTCTTGTAGTAGCTAGCTAGACCCATGAAGGATATGACTTCTGTTACATTCTTAGGTGTTGTACACCCTTTAATGGCTTCAATATTTTCGGGGTCTACTGCTATTCCCTCTTTGGATATTGTATGCCCCAAATAGTGAATTCGATTTTGGCAAAATGAGCACTTCCTCAATTTGGAAAATAGTTGGTGCTCTCTTAGCACTTGTAACACCATCCTCAAGTGTTGATCATGCTTTGCTTCTATCTTGCAATATACAAGTATGTCATCGAAAAATACAATGACAAACTTGTCTAAATATTCTTGGAAAACACCATTCATTAAGCACATGAAAATAGATGGTGCATTTGATAACCCAAATGGCACCACTGTGAACTCATAATGACCATACCTTGTTCTGAAGGCGGTCTTGTTGATGTATTCATATTTAATCCTTACCTGATGGTATCCTGACCTGAGATCTATCTTTGAAAATATCCTTGCATCCTTCAACTGATTGAAGAGATCATAAATCCTTGGTAGAGGATACTTATTCTTTATAGTTACTTTATCTAACTTCTTGAAGTCAATGCATAATCTGAAGGTCCCATATTTATTCTTCAAAAATAACACTGGGGAACCCCAAGGTGACACACTTGGTCATATGTACCCCTTCTTTAAAATATCTTCAAGCTTCATTTGTAGTTCTTTTAGTTCTGGTGTGCTTATTCGGTAGGGAGTCTTTGACATTGGAGCTACCCCAGGCATCAAATTTATAGAGAAATAAGTATCTCTCTTTGGGGATAGCCTTGGTATCTCCTTGAACGCATCATCAAAATATTTCAGGATTGAATGATCCTCCAGTTTTTGCATCTTATCCTTAGTTGCTTCTTCCATATGGGATATATATATTTGGAATCCCTTCCTGTAACACTTCTTCAGCTTCATTGTTAAGATTTCTCAGACAATAACTTCCCTGGGAATTCCTTGGACTCCTCTTCGATTTCCTTCCTCATCCAGGCAAGTCAATGCCTTGTTATGACAGTCTAATATGGCATGGTGTTGGTCCAACCAATCCATACCAATTAGGCAGTCATATGATCCCAAAGGAAATATGTTCAAATTTGCCTTGGTACTCAGTCCATTCATGCCCACTGGACATGATTTAACCAACTCAACAACCTTTCTCTTGGCTCCTATAGCCAGTTGCACTAGCCAATATTTCCCATGCTTGCTTCTTGGAAATTGAAATATTTCCACTAACTTAGGATCTATATAGCTATGACTAGCCCCTAAATCAATTAAAATAGTAAAGGCATGGTTATTGATCATACCTTCGAATTCAATCACGTGTGATTGAAACTCATCTTGCTTGTTTTCCAAGGCTGCATAGATCATTTGTACTCTTTTTCCCATGTCCTTCATTGTTTCTACTTGATGAACATTGTGAACAACTCTCACTTTCTCACTTTTGTGAGGGAAATATCTATAATTATGATCTCCTTTACAACCCCAACATTGCATAGGTGTCTTCCTTGGCCTTTTCCCACCTACTTCAGCAAGCCCGGGCTCTCTCAAAACTATTTTTCCTTGAGTACTGTTTATGAAAAATGATGGCTTGTTCCCCTTCTCTCTCTGCTCCCTCTTAAAATTCCTCTTGTATTCCCAAGCTATTTTCTAAGTAGGCTTTCCATTATGTTGATCATATAAACACTTTCCCTCCTTATGGTTTCTTCCATAGTTTTAGGATCATCATAATGGATTTTGTCACTGATGAAAGATGGCAGCCCACTCAGATATCTCTGGATTTTGATTGTCTCATCCTTAATGAAAGAGACATACTTCAAAAAATCTAGAAATCTCTTTTCATATTCATCTATAGTCATGCTGCCCAATTTAAGTTCACAAAACTCTTTCGTCTTTTTGTCATAGTATCTCTTGGTTAAGTACTTCTTTTCAAAATGCCTCTTGAATTCCTTCCATGTAGCATTGTTCTCTCTGATGTGTTTCACTTGCACAAGATGATCCCACCACATGGATGATTTTCCTTTCATCTGATATATTGTGATTCTTCCTTTTTCATGAGAGGAATAATTATGCAATTGGAAACAATTCCTCATGCCAAGTAGCCATGTCTCAACATATTCATCTTTCTGGTGCTCTCTGTCAAAAGTAGGAGGTTTGATCTTATTCATTTCACCCTTCATTTCATCCACTTCATACCTCCTATGCTTTATAGTTGGAGATGGACTTGAACTGTTGTGTGGCCTCCTTTTGGAATTCCTTTGGGAGTGTTGGTGATGTCTTTTACCACTTCTTTCTATTCTTTCCTCATCAGGGGACCTGTGGCTCGCTAATTTGTTGGATCCACTTTCCTTATCCAAATTATTTTCAATTCTTTCCAGGCTCCGCATTAAATTCATATTGAAGTATTCATGTTTCTCCTTAGCTCTCTTAAGCCTGCTCTCTTAATTATTTTCATCATGCCCATGTCTTTCTCTATTTCATTTCCATGCCCATTGGAGTTCGTTACTTCAACTCCCAAATGGAAAACCATTTGTCTAACTTCATTCTCCTGACTGTAATTGTCCCATGCCTCCTCCATTTCTCTGCACTATGTGACAATTATGTTCGGTTCTGACAATTTCTAAGTCTGCAAAATGTGCAGTCAACCGAATTTTTTCAGGCTATTAGTCTTTAATAATTTTCCAGAATAAGATAAACCAATCTGATTCAACAAAAAAAATATTAGACTCCATTTTCTGTGGGTCTTGGTCAATCAAGAATCCCCACGGCTCTATATTCGAGCCATGTTCTGTTCTCCAATTCACTTTTAGTTATTAGCCCCTTTTTCTCAGCCCCTAATTTATGTGACCACAGAATGTGGCCAACTCCTAGGCTGATAGGTGCTTATTTAGAACTTTGGGCCTCCGGCTTCAGAACTTCAGATCTCTAAATATTCATGCAACTCCAACTACCAATTCCCAGAGCACCACTTGCGAACTTATGAAGGACGGTGGATCAATGGTCCACAACTTCCCGACATCCAACGACAAAGATTTTCTACAAAACTTCAGCTTTGAGGGTTTTCAAAGTACTGCTTCATAGATTCATCGGAGTGTTGGTCCAACAAATTCACAAACAACACATCAACAATCCTTACCCTTTTGATAACCAATGATCACTATCAATTCCGGGACTTTGGCTTCTTGTGTTTTGAACTGTCCATACTCTCAATTCTTCTGGTGTGTCAACTTTCCCGACTACCGCATCTGCCTCCACGTACCCTCTACTAGTCGATGGTTGAGATTAACTACGACCTTCATGAGTTCCTGACTGAAGCAACTACAACACAATTTCCTCCGGAGTACCAAATATTCAGACCTTGGGATTTGACGCCACACATCCTTTGTGATCAATGTTCGAGATGTATTCTAGCCTTCAGGACCTCTCGACTCTATGCAAAATGTAACACAATTCTTCTAGAGTGCCCAATCTATGGATAGCGGAATCTGTTGTTGCATGTCCTCCATGATCAACGTTCAAGGTGGACTTTGGCCTTTGGGCCTTTGGGATTCTTCATACTTGAACACAATTTCTCTGTAGTGCCAAGTCTCGAGACTGCAGCATCTGGTGCCATGTGTCCCTTGCTATCAAGTTAATGTGGGTTTGACTTCATTACATTCTTCACTAACTTTAACTTCTTTGTGTAACATCAGTGCCCCACTAACCATGGTCGAGGGGAGTGCCAAGTGGCGGAATACTAGAAGCAGACACGTGTCCCAATCAGGCGAGTGACACGTGTCATGTTCCAATTGGCATACACATTCTTTGACAGGTTCTTAACTCACTAACACATGGAACCCATCCCATGTGTCCATATCATTTCAAGTGACATCAGCAAGCTACGTCACTTCGGGACTTCGAGCTTTAGAGCTTTGGAAGATTTTACACTTGCATTCCTCAAATCTCCCGAACTCCGAACTCCCAAAATTCTTTACCTTCCAAGGTTCACATAGTACAATTGTCAACAATTAAGGTGGTGGCATGTGGCATGTCAAGGAGAGTTCCACATCACCATAGGTGACATCGTCATGCCACACTACTTCGGCTCTTTGGTTTTGGGACTTCAGGCTTTGGGAGATTCCACACTAGCACACTCCAATTTTCCCAAACACTGAAATCCAAATAAGTTGATCTTCTCACACACAGCTCCTTTAATGAACGGCCTGGATGAAATATGGACTTCGGGACTTTGGGATCTTTTTCCTTAGCGCACTTTGTTTTTCTCGAATTTCGAATTCCTAAACGAGCCAATCTGTCGACATGTGTCTCTTTTGATGAACGTTCCAGATTAACTCCATACTTAGGGATTTTGGGAGTTTTCTCCTTAGCACACTTTGTTTCTCCTGAATGTCAAATTCTCGAACAAGACAATATGCCGACACATGTCTCTTTTGATGAACGATCCAGATTAGTTCTGAACTTTGATATTTCAGGAGTTTTCACTCTATCACACCTTATTACTCCCGAATGTCAAATTTACAAATTGTTGTGAGATATATAGATCACAATCATTCACGTGCAGATCTGCTAACTAAGATCTTCTTTTAACCACTGCACCTTACCTTCTACAGGTCTTGGTCAATCAAGAATCCCCATGGCTCTATCTTCGAGCCCTGTTTTGCTCTCCAATTCACTTTCGGTTATTAGCCCTTTTTTCTCACTCCCCAATTTATGTGACCACAGAATGTGGCCAACTGCTAGGTTGATAGGTGCTTATTCAAAACTTTGGGCCTCCAAATTCAAAACTTCAGAGCTCTAAATATTCATGCAACTCCAACTACCAATTCTCCGGAGCGCCAATTGCGAACTCACGAAGGATGAAGGATCAATGGTCCACAACTTTTTGTCATCCAACGACAGATAATTGCTACAGAACTTAGGCTTTGAGAGTTTTCAAAGTACTTCTGCATAGATTCGTCGCAGTGTTGAACCGAAAAATTCACAAACAACACATCAACAGTCCTTGCTCTTTTGATAACCAATGATCACTATCAATTTTGGGACTTCGGCTTTGGGTGTTCTAAACTGTCCATACTCTCAATTCTTCTGGTGTGTCAACTCTCCTGACTACTGCATTTGCTTCCACGTACCCTCTACTGGTCGATGGTCAAGATTAACTCCAGCCTCCGAGAGTTCCTGATTGAAGCAACTGCAACACAATTTCCTCCAGAGTACCAAATATTCATACCTTGGGATCTGATGCCACACATCCTTTGCAATCAATGTTCAAGATGTACTCTAGCCTTCGAGAGTTCTCGACTCTATGAAAAATGTAACACAATTCCTCTGGAGTGCCCAGTCTCTAGACTGTGGAATCTTTTTTCGCGTGTCCTCCATGATCAACGGTCGAGGTAGACTTCGGCCTTTGGGCCTTTGGGATTCTTCACACTTGAACACAATTCCTCTGAAGTGCCAAGTCTCCACACTGCAAGATTTGGGGCCATGCGTCCCTTGCTATCGAGTTAATGTGGGTTCAACTTCATTACATTCTTCACTAAATTTAACTTCTTTGTGTAACATCAGGGCCCCACTAACCATGGTCAAGGGGAGTGCCAAGTGGTGAAATACTAGAAGCAAACACGTGTCCCAATCAGACAAGTGACACATGTCATGTTCCAATTGGCATAAACATTCTTCGATAGGTTGTTAACTCACTGACACGTGGCACCCATCCCATGTGTCCATGTTATTTCAAGTGATGTCAACAAGCTACGTCACTTCAGGACTTCGGGCTTCAGAGCTTCAGAAGATTTTACACTTGCATTCCTCAAATCTCCTGAACTCCGAACTCCCAAACTTCTTTACCTTCCAAGGTCCACATAGTAAAACTGTGAACAATTAAGGTGGTGGCACATGGCATGTCTAGGAAAGGTCCACATCACCATAAGTGATGTTGTCATGCCATGCTACTTCGGCTCTTTGGCTTTGGGACTTCGGGGTTCGAGAGATTCCACACTAGTACACTCCAATTTTCTAGAACACCGAACTCCAAATAAACTGATCTTCTCACACACGTCTCCTTTAATGAACGGCTCGAATGAACTCTGGACTTCGGGACTTTGAGATCTTTTTCCTTAGCGCACTTTGTTTTTCTTAAATTTTGAATTCCCAAGCAAGCCAATCTGTCGACACGTGTCTCTTTTGTTGAACGATTCAGATTAACTCCAGACATAGGGATTTCGAGAGTTTTCTCCTTAGCACACTTTGTTTCTCCTGAATTTCAAATTCCCGAACAAGACAATATGCTAACACGTGTCTCTTTTGATGAACGGTCTAGATTAGTTATGGACTTTGGGATTTCAGTAGTTTTCACTCTATCACACCTTATTACTCCTGAATGTCAAATTTACGAACTGTTGTGAGATAAATAGTTCAAAATCATTCATGCGTAGATCTATCAACTAAGATCTACTTTTAACCACTGCACCTTACCTTGTGCTCTTGGCTTGATCTAATGGTTTTGATATGTCTTTAGCCAAAACCGACGATCAAGCACTTCTCCCTGAATCTACGATGTAGATCCACTATAGGACTTCAGAACTTTTGGCTTCGACCCCTTTTTCTATATAACACATAAATTTTTCCAAAGTCACGAAGTCCAAAGGACTTGGAGGTTAAATCTCATGCACCTTTTTCCATATCTCACAGCTTGAAAAAGTTGGCCCTTCCCCTGCACAGATCTTATGCCCCAAATTCAACCCTTGTGTCCCAACACAATAGTTGTTTTGGCTTCTTTATCTATTGTCATTCCTTAAAATTTTATACCTCCTTAGCTTCATAGCATGACCAAGGTATTCTCTTGGCACCTAGGGACGCTCTTATCTCATATTTTTTCTGTTTTGGCAATATCTTTGTTTGAACCCCAGTTCCAATTTCAACTTATCCAACCCAATTCAGGCTCAGTGTTGAAACCTTGGCTTTGATACCATTTTTTAATGTCCCTCGACCTCCCAAACAGGCTGAAAACACGCTACCTCATACATAAAATGTCTCCAACACTGATACGCAAGGGACGTACCCAACTAGTCAGGTCGACATGACCACTTGGAAACT